>PVLC010007347.1:0-63885 GCA_004027655.1 Graphiurus murinus | reverse complement strand
AGAAGAAGAAGAGAAGAGAAGAGAAAAGAAGAGGAGAGAGAAGAGAAGAGAGAGAAAGCCCTACAAGACTTAATTTAAAAATGAGTACAAGGGGGTGAGAAGCTTACAGTCATATAAACCTCTCATTCCAAAACCTACTTGATCTCATATGAACCTATGATATTCTCCCAAACTATGTAAAAATGCATAAGATTTATTGTACTACAAAACCAATTAGGGAATGATTATAGGAATCTTCAGGGTAAGGAAACACACAGAACTTTTAATAGTCAGGTGTGATGGAGGATCATTTAATTTTTTATGAATATCCTTCAATGCTGACAGTCACTTTGGATGGAAAAGTAGGTTGAGGTGGGGATGGAGAGGAGAGTTGGGCTCCAGTACTGAATGCATGTGGGGTTGGAATGGATGACTGCCTGCTTGGTAATTGACCTTCTGAAGTACTTTCCCATGATAACTTGGCTAGTCCCACTGCATTTAGTGGGAAAAAACGGAGCATTTCAGTTCAACATGTTAGAGAAGATTTAAAAGTGCTCAAGAGACCTGACAGGGTGCTGATTTAAATCAATGTGGGACTCAGATGAGGTCCTGTTTGTTTTTCAAAAGTTGGTTCGGATGGGGATTGACTGAGCTCAGTCTTTGGGCTGTTCCTATCAACAGGATGCTCTAATAATATACACAGCAAAGGGTGACTGATGGGGGAGGCCCAGGCTCACCAGCTCCACAGTATTACCTACCTCAGACTATTACTTTCTCCAGTTTATTGCCTCCCAGTATTACCTGTCTGGAATGACCATGGTCATGACTGATCTATGGGCTCTATTTGTAAGGTTAAAATTCTTTCAGAAAATTTGCTAAAGGAAAATAAGTAGAAGAGCTATATATTGTTATAAAATACTGATATTATGATTTGAAAGCTAAACCTCTCTAGCACAAGCAACCAAATGATATTATTTGTCAAATACTGAAAATACATTTTTATGGTTATAAAAATGACTGAACTGCTCAGCCCTTTACATTAGATACTATCCAGCCATGGTCTATTGCATTTAAATTCTAGAACTTGTGGATGGCATTCTGAGATTTTTATGACTGCCTTGGAATCTTAAATACTCTTTCTTTGAAAAAGCCACTTTCAAATGATCTCCTCTGATGGGTGGCTAAGGTGTCAGGTTTTCTTTTTTTTTTTTCCCCTGTAAAGTCATTTTTGTTGTTTTGGCATTCAAATGATGAGTCACAGTATAGTTTTCAAAGTTACAAATAAAAAAAAAAACTGAACTGTCCTTGAAATAGAGAATGAACATGCCCAAAATTGTTTTATTCATAAGGGAAGTAGCAGGAATATAAAGGTGTTTTAAATGGAATTTGAGGAGCTGGGTGTGTACAGGCATTTAAAAAGTGTTAGAATAATATTGTTATTCTTCTGGGGAATCAGTATTCCCATATTTAATAGGTTAATATCCTCTAGGTCAATACAATTATATTAGGATTTTTCCTGTTTAACAGAGATACAGAGATGCTTGTCTCTTTACTGACAAAAATGAACACTTCAACCACTACATGTATCTTGTATCTTAATCAATAGTAGATTGCAAATTAAAGTAAAATTCCCTTGGGAATTAAATTATGCTTAGGTGCATCTTAAAGCATAGCATAGGTATGTATGTTTTGATGAAAATAAGTTGTTATTATTATCGTTATTGTTATTGTAATTATTTGGCATTGGAATTTGAAGCCAGGGGAATTCAATCTCCACTGTGCACCTCAGCTCTTTTTATTTTTAATTTTGAAACAAGTCTCACTAAGTTGCTGAGGCTGTCCTTGAACTTGTGTTCCTCTTGTCTTACCCTCCCAAATGCTGGGATTACAGACATATGCCAAGATGCAGGCATCATGGAAATACATTTTAAAAATCTACCAAAAGGCTGTTGTGTACATTACTACTCTGGAGAATTTCCTAACCTAGGATGTGTTAGGACATTAGAGTGTGAGTTCATTACCACTGGCCAAATTATTTCTTTGCTTGAGATTTCCTCGACTGGCCATTTCCAAGAGACAATGGTAAATTTCTACATGACTACCTCATTCATTTGGATAATATAAACCTGAATTAAAATCTATAAGTCATAGGATTCATGGAGTTGTTCAAAGATAGCTCACATACAAATTTTCTATCTGTAATAATAATACTTTTGAGGTACCATTTTTCCAAAGATTTTACTATTTGTCTAACATCAAAGTGGTTAGAATGAATATAATTATTCTAATAGTTTATTAATTTAGAGAGTAAATTTCTGTATGCTTTATTGTCAGAATTGTACTGAATTTTATTCATCCTTTAAACCAATTTTTACTGTTAAGTACACTTACAATGCAGAAGAAACAAAGATGAATTTGTTCATCCAACAAATATTGATTGAATTCCAACAAGCTCTCTTCTAGGAACTGAATATAATATGGTACAGACCCACTAGAAAAGGACCCTTGCTATGTAAACTAAAATTGTATTCTACCTACAAAGAGGAAATGGATGATGATAAGATAGATGTGTAAATAGTTTGTTATACTGCAAGGTAGAGCATGAAAAGCTGTATAATTAACTCCCAATTTCATTTTTGACATTTGGTTGCTTACAGCTTGCAAGCCCTTCTGAATGAAACTCCCTTCTGCCTTACATCTGAGCAAGCTGAGGAGATAATCTTTTGGCACTGACAAGAAGTTAAAACCATGCAAGCCCTTGTCCATGCCTATACCCATGAATGTTCCCTTGAACCTTCAACTTCAAACCATGATAATAAAACCTCAATCAAATCTCCTATGCCACTCTGTCTTGCCACGTTTTTACCTCCTTTCGGGAACTGACACTGTTCTTCCCAGAATACCTCATCATGTGAGTCATAGACCTTTTGTTACTTTCATGACATGCCTGTGGCACCATCAGTCTTGATATCAGAACCAAATTTTGGACGAGGAGGTACTGACTCTGAAGAGTGTGAGCACAATCTGGGGAGGGGGAGTATGGTTTGGGGGGAAGTGCTACCAAAGTCCTCACTGAAAAGAAACCATTTTAGTGAAAATTTGAAGGGAGTGAGTGTGTAGGTCAGGTGAATTTCACGGAGGGGGCAATTACTAGAGGATAAAGTAATTGTGCACACGTCTGAAGGAAAGCCATGCAATGAACTGAAACAGCCAAAAGCCAGAGAGGCAGCGCTGAGAGGCCAAAGGGAAGCCGAGGAGGAGATGTGGGAGGAGCATATCTATGGGGCCAGTTTTTGTTTATTTCTCTGAGTGAGATGAAAAAGTCCTTGTTGTGATTTGAAAGTAAAATGTCCCTAAAAACTCATGAGGTAGCCATCCTCTGAGGTGGCTGCCTTAAGGCATGGCCTAGGGTACGTATATGTCCCTCACCGCCTCCCCTTGCTCTCTTGGCTTCTGAACTGCATGAGGTGACATGAGAGCAGTGTCCCTCCGATCACCCTGCTCCTACTGTTGCCACTTGTGCTTGGAGCTGGGCCTCTTGTGGACCAAGACCTCTGAAACTGTGAGCCTCAATAAACCTTTCCTTCTCTAAGTTGTTCTTGTAGAGTACATACTTTGGTCACAGCAATGAGAAAGTTGACTAAAACAATCCTAGAGAAATTTTGGATAACCCAAGTTTACATAGGATGAGACTGATCTCACTTTCAATGTAACAAAACCCCTCTGTTTCTGTTTTTAGAATTGACAGGTGTGACTGGTTATGTGTGCGTATGAAACACTTTGAAGGCACAAGGTGAAAATAGGTTTACACCTGGGTGGGAGTGTGGGACATGGTAAGAGGTAGTCAATTTCCCTTCTGAAGAGAAGACAATGGGTTTTCTTCAGACTGGCGGAGGAGTGTGAACAAGAGGAGGAAGAATCATGATCAAGCCTGTGTTCAGCACAAATAGAATTGGTTGGTACCACACGTCTGTAATAGGGAGAGTGGCAAGGTCAAATACAATACTAGATTTTTAAAAAATGGTACTTGTTTCATCACAGGGATAGAGAAAGGGTGGAATTTAGGTAAAGTGAACCATGTGACCAAGGAATGAAAAAGGATGTTTTGCTGTGTGCACAAAGAAGTGAAATTTTTCAACTTGATGTGCTTGCATCTTGTAGACAGAGATTGAGATAAACAGAGAACAAATCAGAGCCTGAAGGCATTGTCCCCAAAACTTTTAGCTATTAAACCAAAGAACTATGAATGTGTTTTCTATTTCAAAGTCTGCATGCTTGATCTGGCCATTAAGTCTACATCAAATGATATTAAATATCAAGAGGCTATAATTCTCTAGATTTTCTAGATACCTGGGAGATTTTTAACCATTTCCTGATAAAATATGTAGATCCTTCTGTCTGTTGCATTTAATTAGTACCTGGTTTTATTTAGGTTCTAGGTGTTGAGGTTTTGTTAATGTCTGCATTAGTTTCTTAATCATTATTATCTGCTTGTGGTGATGAATGTTCTGGAATTAGACAATGGTGATGATTGAGAAACTCTGTGCATATACTAAAAGACTACTGGATTTTATACTCTAAAAGGATGAATTGTATAACGTGAATTATATTTCAAAAGAAGGTGTTGTGCCTATTAAGAATGAAAACCTCTTAAAGGATCCCTAATATCTTGCTGGTAGCCTCCCAAGCCAGGGTGATAGCGCGCAGGGGGTATGTTCCAGGCATTCTAAGATGCTATGAGCATGTGGGAATCATCAGGACAGATCTGAAGGATGACTCTCATCATGCTAACAGTTAATGCTGACTGCTCTCTCTCTTCTCTATCCTCAGGGTCATAAGTAGCTAATAGGTATTCTACATCATCCTCCCATTACAGTGGTAATATGATTTACTAGTTTTGTTCTCATGGTAGAATAATAAGTACCCAACTTAAGGAGCTGTCTACAAATGATATATGTTCAAACTACAATGTCCTCATGAATATGGTAACACTATTTTGCCATTAAGCTAAAACCAGAATGCAGCTTTCAGTTACTTACTTAAGGTCACATAACAATTTGTGAGTGAAAGATCCATATATCTTTGTGCCATCTTTTTCACATTTTTGGTAACCTATTTCGTGCCCATTTTATTAAAATAAAATAAATCTGGTCACTCTCCAGGTTATTTCCAGGTACTTATTGATAGACGAAGGGCTGCAAACTCATAGTCCATCAGCGAGTTTTATGTTGCTTGCTAGTTCTCCTCTGTGTATCACAAGACAAAAAGCACAGGCAGGTGTTATGCTAGGATCTTGATTCCAGCTGTTTAAGATACATTGTAAATTATCTGCACATTTAGGGGAATTGTACATTTTCCATCTTCTACCAGTTTTCCAAGTTTCAGTTAGAAACCACTGTTTTGGTAGTCTTAAATCCAAGTTATCCCTGTTGATGACATCAATTAAATGACAACAATTGGACTGATTAATTCCTTAGGATAATTTAAGCTTTCATAAGAATAATAACTTTGGTTTATTCTAAGTTTGGTAAGACTTCAGAGAATTAGTCATTGTTCACCAAATATTATACAAATATTCTCCCTCCCTGCATTTCCCGATCTCATGCCACTTCTCTCTTGAACTTGAGATGACATATGATCTTGCTCTGAAGACATTTGGACAAAATTGATTTATGTCCCTTCCAGGCAAAAACTTCATCATCCTGAAAATGATTTCCATTTTCATTTTTTTAATCTTTTCTAATAAAACCATAGGTTTTAGTACCCAAAGGACAAAATAAAACCCATGATGAAGACCTGAAACCTGTATCAGTTCTTTCTGTTTTTGAACTAGGTGCAATGAGCATCTGTAGATGCTGAGGCTCTTTGTCGTAAAGCTAAACACACAAACTTGATTTGGGAGTAGAAGACCTCAAAGTAGAACCCAGGGGAAGATGACACAGGCACAGCCGTAGTTGTTCCTGACATTGATGATATGAATCAACAGTAACAGCCTGTGTGAGGTAAACATGGTAACTGCTTCACTTCCACTTTCCAAATCTTGCACAATCATCAGTCTTATGGTTCACAGTAACTTCAAGAATCCATCAAAGGTAGGTCAGGAGATATTTGGTTCCAAAAACCTTGGATCGTTACCACAAACATAGCATCTTGAAAATATATGCCTTTACTAACAGAGTTCTGCAGGTCAGAAGTCCAGGTTGGTTCAGAAAGACTCTAGCTTAGGATTTTACATGGCCAGAATAAAGAAATTAGCATGGGCATGGATGAACACATATCTGGAGGCTCTGGGGAAGATATGCTTCCAAACTCATTCAGACTGTTGTTGGAATTTATTTTCCTGCAGTTGTAGGGGTGAGGTCTCCATATTCTTTCAAGTAGTCAGGTCAAGTTTCCCTCAGTTTATACAGGCCACTAAATGGTTCTTGTGCATGACCTTCTCCATCTCAAAGGCTAGAAACAACGCTTGTAATCTTTCTGTGAGTATGTGTGTTTCTAATCTCTAATTTTTTTTCTTTTTACTCCAGCCAGAGAAATCCCTGCTTTAAAAGGGCTAATGTGATTATATTAGGCTCATTGAAATACTCACCTTTTTTGTCATGTGAGGTAACATAATCATAATCAGAAGCATAAAATCAGAGGCTAAAGGTCATGGGAACCACATTAAATTTCAGGTTTTATAATCTATGGACAGATAGGACTCAAGCTAAGTAGGTTGGGAGAAATTAAGACAAGAAGTTACTTCAACTTATTCAATGAAACACAGCAATGAATAAGATTGTACTTAATGTGACCATTAAATGAAAATTTATCAATTCTACTCATGAGGCTTATCACAATGTCTGACCTTTTTGTAATTTGGTCAGGCACAAAATGAGTCATTCTTAATTCGAGAATGTTAAAAAATTCTCAAAGTGAACTTTGTTTGAATTTCACAGAATTTACATCTGTAAAACTTTTACTTGGCAACTCACTCTGGTTTGTCTCATAGTGGCATTTCTAATATTGTTGACATCCATGAGTTTGAAATAAAAGTCTGTGATCCATTTGATCCCACAAATAAAATACAGGTGCAAATCCATGACTGAAAAGTGGCTAAAATATAAAGTCAATGTTTATTTCTTCCTTAAATTCAGGTGTTGTTACGGTCAGGTATAGAATGTCCCCTGAAGAGCTTAGAATTGATATAGTTAAGTAATGAATGTTGTAATCTAATCAGCAGATACTTGCATTGTAATGGATTTATCTAGGTGATAACCCAAGCAGGTGGTGTGTAGCTGGAAGAGGTAGGTCCCTGAGGATGTGGACTTGGGATTATATATGGTTCCTCCTCCCCTTGCTTGTTTTCTCTTCTTCCCTGCCTCCAGGATGTGAGAGCAGAGCTTTGTGCATTCTCTCTTTCTCTCTCTCCTCACTTCTTGCCATCATGCCCTGAGCTTCAGACCCTGTCATCACATGGGCTGAACCCAGAATCTCCAGAAAATAAATAAATATGTTTTCCTTCCTCTAAGTTGTGTGATCAGTCATTTTGGATTACAGCAGTGGGAATGTTGAGAGAATGTTGATGAAGACAGAGGTGAAGATGATTGAAACTCTGGTTCTGCTTTTACGTGTCCAGGAAGTAAGAATCCCCAGGAAGAGGTTATAGCTGATGTTTCACTAAAATGGGATGTCAGCTTTGGGTGATAATATAAAGTCCTTTTCCTCTATATATGCATGTTGTCTTCATGTTTAGGTGACAGCCTCAATCAATCTGAAAGTGGAAAACCCCGAGGACACTGGATATATTCTTATAAAGAATAGGATGCACAAAATATTTCAATAAAAAGTGGGATGGAATCCTGTTCAAATTACCAAACTCCTTTAAGAAATTTTCCTCACATCTCACTTTTTCTTTTGATCTAGACTCTTAGCCTTATATTTAATTGGCTAATTGCTCTCCCATAGCTATTGTAAGAAATCTGTGACCAAGAATAAGTACTTACCCTAAGTAAGAAGGCATTCATTTTGAGCACCCTTAAGTACCTAATGATTTTTCTCCAGAGCTCTTGGGAAGATCCCTCAATTACCCCAGCAGGGTGTTGCTAATAGATAATTGCCTCAAATTTATACTAGACTCTGCTAAACTAAACTGACCATAGCTTTATACTATCTTACTTTTTCATATTTTATCTCATCTTTTCTCTCTATATATCTCCTTCAAGCTACTCTTATCTTCCCTTCAGATTTTTTTTTTTCTCTTTTCTAATGTGTACCAAACATTCAGCTAATGGTAATCCACTTATCCAGTTGTTTTGCAGACTGACTTATGAGATTATTTCTTATACATGGAGACAAATATAACCTGACTTTCACAGGGGAAAGGTTGATTCTTCAACTCAGAATTAGTGGATCTTTGGCTTACATGATGGAAAAAATTTTAGCATGAACCAGTTAGAGACAGAGATTTATTTAGAAAAGTAAGAAATACATATTAAGGGAGAAGTGGACCACCCCAAAAGTGAGAGAGTCACATATATAGGAAATATTCCCTTTTCTATTGTATAAAAGAGGAAAAAGGAGATAGTATATAGCCAATGCTACACAAAAGTATATTAGGCTGTATACCCTTATTTTAAATTGTTTTCCTGAATCAAGATTTTAATGTTATCTTTATCACACACAGTCAATTTATAAATAGGATTGTTTACTGTATACTTCCAATAGCTTTCTATGTCTCATTTTATATAATCTTCTCAACAATACAATAAAGGAGTGTTTAGAGGGAAAATACTGAACCATTGACCAGCACAGCCCTAAAGTTCTTCTCAGCCTTTATAGTCTTTGGACAAGTTACTTCCTGACTAAAGGCCTCTACTATCCCTTTGTTAGAGCAATTGCTCTACAAAACTTCAAATTGGTGCAATTCCCTTCATCAGATCTTCCCTTTTCCCTCTCTACACCCCTCTGGCCACTCTCAAAGTTCCTTTTGTTTCCTATTTTATCTCAAGTTCCACATATGAGAGAAAATATTTAATCATTGTATTTCTGCAACTGACTGATTTCATTTAGCATAATATTCTTGATTCCAAACATTTTCCTGCAAATGACATAATTGTGTTGCTCTTCATGGCAGAGTAAATTCCATTTTGTATATATACTATTTTCATTATCCATTAATCTGTTGACAGATATCTAGGTGCCATAACTCACTATTGTGAATTGTGGTGCAATAAACTTGGATATGTATGTATCATTATGTTATACTGACCTTAATTCATTTCTTTACAAATACCTAAGAATGGTATAGCTCAATCATATGGTGGTTCCATTTCTACTCTTTTGAGGAACTTCCATATTGATCTCCATAGTGGTTGTACTAATTTGTCCCACCAACAGTGTATTTCCCCACATTCTTTCCAGCATTTTTATTGGTTGTATTCTAGCTGATTGTCAATCTATCTGGAATTAGATGAAATTTCAGTGTAGTTTTTATTTGCATTTCTCTGTTTATTAATGATATTGTACATATTATATATATTTATTGGACTTTTGCATTTTTCTTTTGAGGAGTGTCTATTCAGTTAAATTGCCCATTTTTTATTGGGTTATTAATTTGTTTATTGTTAACTTTTAAAGTTTTTAAAAGATATATTTTAGATATTAGTTATCTATCAGAGGAAAAGCTGGCAAATATTTTCTCTCATTTTGTAGGGTTTCTCTTCAGACTCTTGATGTTTTCCTTTGTTGCCCAGAAGCTTTTTAATTTGATGACATGCTATTTATTAATTCTGATTTATTTCCTGAAACCTGTCTCTATGTCTGTTTGTGTGACTTTGAACCTTACTAATATATAATTACAAGATGTGTGGTTATAATATATAATTATATATTGTATACATTGTATAGTTGTAATGCATCAATAAAATATATAAAATATGAAATTATAAATTATTTCTTTGTTCTTTTGAGATGTTAATCTTCTTCCTACCTCTTTTAAGTTTTACAACCCATAAAAGGATTTTCAAGGACCTGGAGTCATGCCTTTAAAATATAAATCTCAAGAGTCATCAGGTGCCCTCTGCTGGAGTCCCTGGAAGAGAGAAAGAACCTAACTTCATTAAGTATCAATTAACAAACACAGGTGGCCTAATCACAGAGACCAACTTCTCCACAAAAATTCTCCATTACTATTCTACTAGCTTACCATAGCTCTTAGAAGCCTCTCACTGTTTACCTTAGAAAATCTCTCTCTCCACAATCTTGATCAATATTGCAAAAATCTTGGATAAACTTTCCATTGCCTATTTAACTTCTCTGTAACAAATTTCTATGATAATTATCAATGTAAAATAAAGACTCTGCTTAATGGAAATCATAATAATATAGTTAATTCTGAGCCAAATGTAAACCATGGCCCAGACACATAGATTCAAGTTACCCAAATGATAAGTTCCCTAATTGAAATTTGTACCTCCCCCCCAGGGGTTACATTATTTTATTTAAAAAATGAAGATTAAAGATGGTGAAATAGAGAAAGGTAGCATGTTTTGGCTGCTCTGAGACTGGGAACTCAACCAGTGGGAAGACTGCTTTGTGGCAAGAGAAGAAAAGCAGTCAGAACTGAACAGAAGAAAGACAGTAGATGCATGTTGGAATTGGGCACAGCACAGAGAGGAGACTAAAAAGAGGTCTGTACATCTCATCTGGAGCATAGAGCAGAGACAGGCATTATCCTGTTGAGCTCATACTGGGGCTGGTCGCTGCCACGACCCATCAGCTTGACTTCACGTGGACTGTTCTTCCATCTTTGCTCATCTGGTTGCTGATCATTAATGTCTCAGCTAAAAGAGTTTCTCCTCTCCTTGTCTCCACTTTGCTCCACCATTAAGGTGAGCATTATCTGTCTCATTGGGTTTGTATCATGTATCACGGCATATTATAATATTATTTGATTTTTCTTTAAAATTCCCAGCCCCATCTTACCCTAAATGTATTTTTTTTATATGAAGGACTTTGACTCTTTCGATTAGTTACAATCATAGTTCGTAGAGCAGCTTCTAACATTGTTTGGAAAAGAAATATTTGGGAGAAAAGGGCCATTAATTTAGCCTATGATGGAGAGTTCCTAGAACTTCCTGTTCTATTACCACTTAAGACAGGTGAAGCCTCCTGTTCTGTGTAGTGTTGGCTTTTGGCTACCTGAGAAACATTAATAATGTGTACGTTTTTTTGAATGGCATAAAGATTCTTCACAGCCTCTGGGCAGTCATTTAAGTCATTGCCACAACAACCTGGATATGTGGTACCCACTATGAACTGTAGAAAGATGGAAATCTCTAGGAAACCCAGGCCATCTTCCATTGCAGCAATGGGAATCCCACCCTTCCTCACCAAAATGCTAAACTCAATTTTTTAAACAGAACTCACTATTTTTTTTTCCCTTAGAGTAGTTTTATGTTCACAAAACCAATGAAGAGAAGATACACAGGTTTCCCATATTCCCACTGTATGTGCACATAGGTAGCCTCTCCTTTTCAAAATCTTTCATCAGACTGGTTGCAAATGATGAACCTACATTGATACACCAGTATCATTCAGATTGTATAGTTTGCATTAAGGTTCACTCTTGGTGCTGTATAGTCTATGAGTTTGGACAAATGTATAATGACATGCATATATTCACAATTTTAGTATATGTATTTTACTACCCTAAAAATCCTCTTTGCTCCTTTGTGGTACTGGGGATTGAACTCAGTGGTACTCTACAACTGAAATACACCCCCACCCCTTGTTATTTTTTATTTTGAAATAGGGTCTTGCTAAATTTCTGTGCACTGGCCCTGAACCTGTAATCCTTCTGTATCAGTCCCAAAGTTCTGGAATTATATGTATGTACCACCATGCCTGGATCCCATGACCTTTTCTTTTTATCATCTCCATCACTTTGCCTTTCCTAGAATATCATATAGGTCATAGATAACTTCATATTTTACAAAATGGCCACTTTCACTTATATTTAATTATGAGACTGCAACTTTCCCACGTCTTTTCCTGGCTGGATAGCTCATTTCTATTTAGCGCTTAATAGTATTCCATTGTCTGGATATGCCATAGCTTACTTATCACTTCTACTGACGGACATCTTGGTTGCTTCCAAGATGTCTGTCAGTATTACTTTTAAAAAGCTCCTATAAACATCCATGTACAGGTTTTTGTGTTAACATAAATGGCAAGGAAGACTATCTCTAGATGACATGGTAAAAGTACATTTAATTTTGAAGAAAGTGCCTAACCTTCTGTACTTTCTTCCATTCTCACTGATAGCGAATGAGAGTTCCTGATGTTCCATACACTCATCAGCATTTTGGTGCTGTCAGTGTTCTGGATTTTGTCCATTAAAAGCTTTATTCTTCTTTTCTTTTCTTTTTCTGGTGCAGAAGACAGAGTTTGGAGCGTGTGAGGTACAGAATAATTGTTCTAGTACTGTTTTTCAATTACAGGTTAGTGACCTGAAGATGACTTTTGATTTTTGCCTGTATTTGAATTTGTGTGGTTTATGGGATTTGGCATTTTTAAAACCTGCAACACCATTTTGCTTCCTCTGGTTCTAAACAATGTAGAAGAGAAAGTCAGGGCAAGGATAATTGAAAAAGTTCAGGATTCAATATAAACTTGCAATAGTACATAAACAATATCTTATAGAGCTTATCAATTGTGATGGTTTTAGTAAAACTCACCTTTACCATCATAGTTTCAAAAGCCATCCTTATAACGAATGAGTTTTAATTGTTTTCAACAGGCAGGTGTCCAATTAACATAATGAGCACTGATACAAGATGTAACATGACAATGTGATACCGGTGTCATTAAAATCCAATCTTGATTTTGAATTAAGTATTATTCCTTTCAAACCTGAGAAAATTGGGAATTTGAAGTGGGATATGGAGGAATCAACTTCACTGAAATGCGAGGTTATTTTAGAATCATTATTTTCCACAGTTAGTCCTGGAGGCTATTTGGATTCATTAAATAACTTTGCAATTAAGATATTCCAGGTTGATAAAAGTTCTTCTCATAAGTTTGACATGGGTCATCTGGCAGCATTTTTACAACATTACTGAAATTTTCCTGTTGTGTTTTCCTAATATTTATTTTATTGTGACATAAAAACAGACTTTGACTACTCTCTCATCTTTCAGTAGCCCAGAATTTGTGTTTTCTCTGAGAAATGGACCATAGCTAGATGATGTATTTGTTTCCTAGCACTGCCATATAAAATTATCATAAATAGGATGGCTTAAAACAACAGGAATTTCTCAACAGTTCTGGAGGGCAGAAGTCTAAACTTACAGAGTGATCAGTGTTGATTCTTTCTGGAAGTTCTAAGGTTACATGTCCCTCTCTTAGATTTTGGAGGTTTATGGACGCTTCTGGTGGGTTTTTTTTTTTTTTTTTCGGGGGGGGGGAAGCTTATAGCTGAGTAGCTCAAATCTCTCTCTCATCTTCCTGTGGAATCTTCCCTCTATGTTCATTTGTCTCCACTTTAGTCACACGTCATGGATTTAGGATCCACCAAGTTAGTCCAGGATTATGTCATCGCAAGATGTACTTTAATTACATCTGCAAAGCCCCTTTTTTCAAATAAAGTCACACTGAGTTTCTGGGTGAATATGAATTTGTGGGGACACTATTCATCCCTTCATAGATAACAAGAAACTATTGCGAACAACAGAGAAGCAATACATTGCATTGCAGGGATTTTTTTTTTTTTCTGTCTTCAAGTTAAATTGAAATTTTAAAAATAAAAATTCTCATAACAGGGGACTAAAATATTCCATTGGGGACACATCACTATGGAAGAACACACAGCTTGCAGTTTACCCTTTAAAACCAGAATAGGCAAGTGAAAAGGCGATCTACATTCTTAGTTTTTACTTTAAAAAGCTGAAGATACATACCTATCTACTGCTTATCTACTAGGAATTGAGCTACTATATTTTTTCTTCTTTCTAGATATGTGACATATATGTTTTCTGCTCAATAATAGTCTATCAAGCATTGCATTAAATGAAAGTAGACTAAAAATAAATAATGCCCTGTGAACTCAAATTCTAGTAGCAAAAAAAAAAAAAAAAAAAAAAAAAAAAAAAAAAAAAAAAAAAAAAAAAAAAAAAAAAAAAAAAAAAAAAAAAAAAAAAAAAAAAAAAAAAAGCCAGAAGAGGATCAATGAATTGGCGCTCACTGAAAACATAAATAACAGGTCAAATGTTTATATCAGAAGAAGTTTGGATTGGTTTGTAAGAAGAAAATCCATTTAAAAAATCAGTAGGAATTTTATAATTTTAGGCTTAATTTTATGTAGTGATTCCTGACTATAAAGAGCTAATAATTTTACAATATAACAATGGCGGCTTGTTTCTTATTGGGCTTCCTTTTTGCCACATAATGTGCTCTACGCTTTTTAATACACAAAGACGAAATCTCAACTTGCTATGCCACTTCGGCCATTACTTTATAGGTCTGCCTTTCCATATCATGAAGCTATTTGGAAGAAAAAACTCTCCTTGTTTTCACATTCCATTCTGATCATTCCTTAACCTGTAGGAACAAGTTATTACCTGCATCTGTCACTCCACAAAAATCACTCTTCAAACATCTCCCAATTCAGCAATTACCTCAGTTCTGCCTCTAATTTCCTTCTCTACTGAGAACCTATCGCTGCATTCCTTGATACCGCTGTCTTTTCATGTTCCTCTTTTTTTGCTAACAGTTCCCTCTCAGGTTTATCCTTGTGCTTCATGTACATGCTGGTGGTTCCTGGCAGTGACAGAGTCTTTCTCTTCTCAGTCTGTGCACAATTCCCAAACAATCTTTTCCTCATTGGTGGTTCTTATCAACTATATGTGTCGATGAGTCCCAGGCCCAGACCAATCTTTAGCATTTCAGATCCATGTATGTTAATGTCCATTAAAGATCATCCAATGCCCCTCAAAAGGAAAACAAATAACATGGCTAAATTTCATGGCATGAGTGATTTTCACAAACATACTATTGATCTAAATTTAGAAGTAGGTTACTATATAGCAAGTACTGTATTTCTATTCTTATAAAATTTTTAAAAAAGCCGAGCATGGTGGTGCATGTACTTGGAAGGTTGAGACATGAGGATCAAAAGTTTGAGGACAGATTCAGCAAGTAATGAGACGCTCATCAACCTAGTGAGACCCTGTTTCCAAATAAGAATAAAATCAGGCTCAGGGTGTTGCTCAAAGGTAGAATGCCTCTGGGTTCAATCCCCAGTAACACAAAAAAATTTTAAAAAGGCCCACTATGGCTATTGTGATTTATAAATTCATAACTATAGAGCAAAACAACAACAACAACAAAAAATCAAGGAAATGATTAGGACCCATTTCAGGCCAATGATTATGATCAGTAAAGATTTCTTTTGTGCGTTGACCTGTATTGTGCATGATAATTGATCAAATTTTTGCTATTTTAAAAATATTGTGTGTGTTTTTGTATCCAATTTAGTATATGTATGTCACGGTGTTTGTGGGTTTTTATAACAAAATGCCTTAAACCGGGTAATTCATAAATAACAAATTTTTGCTCACAGTTTTGGAGCCTGGGAAGAAAGTGTCAGCAGTGCCTGGCTGGTCAGGGCTCTCTCTATGCTTCAAAGATGGAACCTTCTAGTTGTGTCCTCACCTGGTGGAAGGGAAAAGGGTGACAAGGTCCTTCAGGCCCCTTTTATAAGGGTACTACTCCCCTTCAGAAGGGTTCTGTGCTTATGGACTAATCACACTCAAAAGACACCATCCCTTAACACCACTATAGAGATTAAGTTTCAACATATGAATGGGGGTGAAATAGCATTCAGACTCTTTCAATATGTCACGTATACAATACAAAATATAAAGATAAAGCAGAAAAATGAAGGATAGCTGTATGTGAGCAAAGGCAGGGAAATGTGGTCCAAATTAAGGGAATATCCTTTTGCCTGAAGCACTAGAGGTGAAGGCAGGGGTGGAAGATGGATCAAGGTCTTGTCATTAGACTAAATTCAGCATATCCTGGGGCATCACTAATGATTGCTGCTCATGTGAAAGATTTGATTAGAGTTACACACCGGGTAACATCCTGGGAATAACTGAGATGGTTGATTAGAGTGAAATAAAAAGGAGGTAAGAAGTTAGATTAAGAGACTTTTCAAATATTGCATAAAGTACTGAAGGCTACTCTGGGAATGCATCTATAGGCACAGAAAAGTGAAGTGGGATATGAGAAAAGCACTAAAATGACAACATGAAGGTTAAATGTGATGAACAAATAAGACACTTCTTCCAAATACAACAAAACATTTAATTATGAATGTCGATGTAGTGAAAATAGAGGTGACCAAACATTTTTACATACTTTGATTTAGAAATGAACTACCACTCATAAAAATAATATGGTTATACAAAGAGTCACAATTTATGGATAATCCTAGGAAACATTTGTCATATTTTGGTGGAGTAGTTATGGATAAAATTACTTTAAAATATTTTAAATGCTTATTGTGAAGTGAAAGAAATCAAGTTGAAAGAGCTACATATTAAGTGATTCCAACTATCTGACATTCTGGAAAAGGCAAAATTATGGAGATATTAAAAGCTGAAGTGATTTCTAGAGGTTTGGTGAGAATGAGCAATGTGTGAATAGGGGGAGTACAGGGAAATTTTATGGCAGTGGAATAATTTTATATGGTACTGTAGTGGCATTTTGTACATTCTCTATTACCCATAGGATATACAGCAGAAGGTAGGGAACAAAGTAAACTAGAGAATGCAATTAATTAGGAAGTTTTAAGATTGTTTCAGTCGGATCAAATGAACCAAACTATGCAGGATGTGAGTAATAGGAAAAAATTGGGGAGGGGAGTTGAGAGGGTTAGTGTGGCAACTCTACTTTATGCTCAGTTTCTCTGTAAATCTAAAAATGCTTTAGAAATTGAAATTACTCATAGAAACACAAAGTTTTTATATCCTTCAAGATAGTCTAGGTGATCCTGGCATAATGTGCAGACTGAAACATTTCACCAGCCTGAAAAATATATATGTTTCCATTCCAGTTAGATGTGCAGCATGGCCAGTTGATTATTCCACTTGTGTGTCCTCATTGTGCCCCAGAAGAGGGGAGCAATGACAATTCGGATGGCTACTGTCAGGGAGAAGAGCTCTGGCTTAGAACTTGCACCAGAAATAGTACCCAGCACTTGTGCGCACACATACATGTCTTTTGCTCTCTTTCTCACATGCTCAAATATGCTCATTCCCACTCCAAGGAAGACAACCCCAATTTTTTTTTTCTATAGGTATGGCATCGATCTCAAAGTACAGAATCTTTGGGTGATATGCAGAGGTCTCTTCATTATGGAGTGATGTGCAAAAGAATGTGGCTCTTCTTCATCTAGTGACTTATGGTCTTAAAAGGAAAGTTATCTTTATTAAACCATGAGGAAATGGATATAAGATTGTTACAGTAAACATTCATACTGGAGAAAGGGACTGTGTGGCACCCATAGCAGTCAGTCACCACACCATAGGAATTCTGAAGTCCTCTGGACAGAAGTAGTAAGGATTTCCTGCCTAGCAATGCAGATGCTACTTGAATGGGCCTTGGATCTATTATTCCTGGGAAAAGACCTGCAGTTGTCTTTGCTCTATGGCTTTAGGAAACACTTCCTTTCTCCCAATTTCCTTTAAAAATACCTCCTAAGAAGCAGCGTAGCTTTCCCACCCTACTTCTTGCCCACAGAGAGTGACAGCCTAAAGTTTCCTTTAGACATCAAAAGTTAAAGCAATATGTTTTTTTGGTGGGGTGGTCTGGACTCGTGAGATTTCTGGGAATGTGACTCTCTATACAATTACTGTCTTTTTATGTATTTGATGACAATCAGGTTTATGCCAGTAGCCATGAGCCGTACTTACAGTTCTTTTCTAAACTTACTTTTAGAATTATTACATTTCTTTGCTTTATTATCTACATTTCTTTTGCATTTCTTTATGGTTTTCTCTCTCTCTCTCTCTCTCTCTCTCTCTCTCTCTCTCTCTCTCTCTCATCATAAAACAGAAGCTCAATGAACTTTACCTAGGGTGAACCCTAAGAGGCCCTTACTGAGTCACATTATAATCAAATAGTCTAAAGTCAAAGCCAAA
Organism: Graphiurus murinus; assembly: GCA_004027655.1. Classification (NCBI taxonomy): domain Eukaryota; kingdom Metazoa; phylum Chordata; class Mammalia; order Rodentia; family Gliridae; genus Graphiurus; species Graphiurus murinus. The sequence continues at coordinate 45,721 of PVLC010007347.1, read as the reverse complement.
GAGAGAATCTTTAATGCAGCAAGTGAAAAGACACTCATCATGTACGAGAGAGCTTTCATAGGATTATCAGCAGATTTCTCAACAGAAACTTTACAGGTGATGAGAATGTAGACTAATGCATTCAAAGTGGCAAAATAAAAAAATTGCCAAACAAGAATAGCACACTTGAGCCGGGCGTGGTGGCACACACTTGTAATCCCAGTACTTGGGAGGCTGAGACAGGAGGATCGCAGCTTCGCAGCCAGCCTCAGCTACTTAGTGAGACCCTCCACAACTTAGTGAGACCCTGTTTAAAAATAAAGAATAAAAAATAAGGCTGGAGGTATAACTCAGATGTAGAATGCCCCTGGGTTCAATTCCCAGTACCGCAAAAAAATAATAATAATAACATATTTGGAAAAAATGACTTTAAAAAATAAAGTATAAATAAAGACTATGACAGACAAAAAATGCTGAAGGAGTTCATTACTAGTTATGCCTTATATGAAATGCTAAAGAAAGCCAATCAAGTTAAAAGTAAAGGACAGTAGACAGTTCTTTGATGCAAAACATATGCAACACAAAAGCATATGAAAATATAAAGGTCTAAAGTATAGGTAAATATATAGACGAATCTAGACATGTGTAATGCTGCCGTAGTGGTGCATAAATAAGTCTTAATTTTAGTATAGAACACAAAGATGAAAGTATAAAATAACTACATAAAACAATGTTAATGAATGCATGATATAAAATACACAATTTGTGATAGTAATAGCATAAAGTGGGGTGGAGAATAGAGGTTTCATATGTGACTAAATTTAAATAATTAATGTAAATATACTGTGATAACTATAAAATATTTTATATAGTTCCCATGGTACCACAAATAATACACCTGTAGAAGTTACACAGAAAAAATAAAAAGTAAAAAAATGATGCTACAGAATAATCAACAAAACACATATAAAGTCACCAAGATAGGAAAAATAGCTAAAAGAAATACAGAAAATATAATAGCAACAGTAAGACCTTCACTATCAGCAATTACTTCAACTGTACACAGAATCAAGTTTCAAATAAAAAGACATAAAGTGGCTAAATAGATAAAAGAAAGACCCAGCTATATGATGTCAGATTAATGACATATACAGGCTGAGAGTGAAAGGAAGAAAATAATACCCCATGCAGATGGTAATCGAAAGACAGCATGGGAGCCATACTTAAATGGAATAGAGTCACAAGTGTCAAAAATGGTCAGAAGACATAAAGAGGGATAGCATATGATGATAAAAGGGTCAATTTATCAGGAAGATAAAATCATCATAGCTCTATATACATTGGGCATCAAAGTACCCAAATATATGAAGCAAATATTGACAGAACTAAAAAGAGAAATAGGTAGTACCACAATAATGGTAGGAGGATGACTGACATGGAACAGAGCAATGCCATGGACCTTTGGACCTGGCAGATATGAGGGACACTCCACTCAAAAACAGTGAAGTAGACATTGTTCTCATGAACACAGAAAACATTCTCAAGGATAGATCACAAATTAGGCCATAAAACAAATCTTAAATTTGAGAAGACTAGAACTAGAATACTTTCCAATTATAATGAAATGAATATAGACATAACAGCAAAGGAAAAAAATGACAAATTCACAAATATGTGCAGAATAGGAAATCAAAAGGGAAATTGCACACTATCTTGAGGCACATCAAAATTAAAGCACAACGTATCAACACATTTGAGATGAAGCAAAGGCAATACTAACAGGGATGCTTAACTTTGTAACTCATAATTCTTTAATAACTAACTTTATGACTCACCATTCTTTAAAAAGAAAAAATAAAATCCAATGCTAGTAGAAATAAGAAAATAATATTACACCAGAAATAAATGAACTAGAAAATAGGAAAATAATAGAAAAAAATTTAAAAGGTAAGATTTTTTTTTTAAGTTCAGTGGAATTGACAAATTCTTAGCAAGATAAGCTAAGAAAAATGAAAGGACACTCAAATTAAATCATAAAAGAAAAAGAATACATTTTACTGATGCCACAAAAATGAAAAAAATCAAGAAACTGCTATGAATATACACGAATTGAATAATATAGAAGAAATGGATTATTCCTAGAAACATATAACCTACTAAGTTCGAATCAGGAATAAATAAAATAAAATATTTAAATGTTGAATTTATAAAGATTTCTTGGAAAAGATACTAAAAGCATGGGCAACAAAAGAAAATAGACAAATAGGATTTCAAATGAAACATTAAAAACATCTGCACAACAAAGGAAGCATACACAGAATAAAAAGGTAATATATGTGCTAGGGAAAAAAATTGCAAACTATTACATAAGATAAAGGTTAGTAGCTAAAATATATAACTTACAACTTAACAACAACAGCAACAACAATATAAGTTGATTAAACGTAGGTCAAGGACTTAAATAGACATTTCTCCAAAGAAGATTTTCAAATGTCCAAAAACCATTTTAAAAGATGTTTAACTTCTTTCATCATCAGGAAAATGTGAATCAAACTATAATTAGATATCACTTCAAAATCAGATGACTAGTATCAAAAAAAGAGAGAATACCATGTTTTGGTGAGAGTATAAAGAAATTGGAATCCTTTGGCCCTATTGGTGAGAATGTAAAATGATAAAGCTAATACTAAAAGAAGTTAAATTACTACATGACCCTACAATCCCATACCTGGAAATATATCCAAAAGAATGATAGCAAGATCTCAAAAATATATTTGCATACCACAATATGCAATGGACATTACACTATTCATGATTACCAAAAGATAGAAGCAACTTTAATGTCCATCACTGAAATATTGAATAAATAAAATGTTCATACATACAACAGAATATACTCAACCTTCTTAAAAAAGGAAATGTTTCCACATGCCACAGCTTGGATGAATTTTGAGAACTAAGTGAAAGAAGTTATAGAAGACACATACTGTGTGATTTATCTTACATGAAGTATTCAAAATAGTTAGACACCCAGAAACAGAAAGTTGAATGGTGTCTGCCAGGGCCTGAGGAGAGGAAGAGCGGCAAGCCCCAAATTTTAGCTTTGCCAGAGGAAAATTCTGTTACATAGAATTTGAGTTAACACCACTGCACTATACACCTAAAATTGGTTAAGATGGTATATTTTATGATATGTGCTTCTTTACCACACACAAAAAAAGCATAAAAGCTGTTATAATGTGAATTTTCTAAGAAAGATTTCCTAGCTGTTTTGTTTTCTTCCTGGGAGAGTTATTCCTCTTGACTAAATTAATATGGCTTAAAATCAATTCAGTCCTCTGAACTAAAGAGTCTAGTACAATTTCTTTGTAGTCTTGGATTGAATTGAATTAAGAAAAGTTTAAATTGTCCTATACTTATTTTGGTTTAATTGTCAATAATTCTGAAATACACTGGATGATTATTTTCTATTTGCTTTTCTACTTTTATCTTCCACTCAAGGAAAAAGAAGTCCAGTAACTGACTAAACCATAAGACTAGTATATATTTATAGCCAACATATATTCATTTGTAGATGGCTTTTCAGGAAAACATAGGTGAAATTCACACACATCTATACTCCCTCAGATTCCTCACATTGAGTCAGACATGACTATGGATGCCATTACTATTTAACTGAAAGCCAAGTATTAGATTCTGCCTATGGTTGCAGAAAATCGCTTTATAAAGAACATTTTTCTTTCCAGCTTAATTTTAGATGCTCTTTAAAACTGCAAACCCAACACATTTTGACTTCAATTTAGAAATGCTACAATGTGCTTATGAAAATTAATATTGTCCTACAATTTTAATAGTACTGTAATAAAATTAGATAATTTTCTATAAAATGGCTATCCTCTTGGTTATTTTAATGGCATTCTCTTGCAACAGATGTTTGTAATATTTATGAATCATTTGTAACATAAATTGCATATCTCCACCAACTTCATGAATTGAACTTGGTAACAACAGTAAAATAAATTACCAAAATAGGTTAGGGAGCTCAGAGACCATCTTTAGAGCCCAATCCTGATAGCTGTAGATGTCATTAAAACAGAAATTTTTCTGTGAGAACAAAAACTGCAATAACATATTTGAGACAGTACTTTAAATATTATGCCAACTAATTAAATTATATTTTAGAGTTTGCTTTAAACATGTCTTACTTTTCTAATTTTAATGAAAAATATATTTAACAGATGTGTTAAAATGTTGTTCTAAATCAGATTCATTTTCCATTTACCCCCACATTTTGACTTCAGTACAAATATAGGAAGATCATAATTTGGCCAAATATAACTTTCATTCTTTATATCAAAAGTTGAAGATATAACTCTGAATTATCACTTTTTTTTCTGTTGAAAATAATGCCTATCTCTGAATCATACATCCATTTTGAAAATTGTAGATGCTGCCTATACATTCAGCCCATACTACCACAGGAGATAATAAATTTCAAGTTTATGATTTTATAACTACAGTAACATTTCCTATTCTTTGATCTCATTTGTTACACACAAGGTTGATTTTCAGTTTAATATTCACTTGTTCCATTTCTGCACAATTTTTAGTCTTTAATTGTATCCTCAGTCTTCCTATTTTCTGGATAAAATATTGTACTGCAAAAGAGAGCATTCACAATATTGGCATTTTAATTTCTTAGAAAATATAGGAGGATATTAGAGATTACTTACTGTATTTATAGTTATTTTTATTTTTTCTCAACCCATACTGAGAAAATACATACATAATGTCAGTCATTCAAACCACCTGAAAGATATTTCTGGAGCTTTAATTCTCTTACTTTTACCTATTGGCCTGATAAAATTACTTAACGGTTTCCAAGATTCAAAAATACCTTTCAAAAGAGAATTAAGTGTCAATGCTTAGGGTTGGCGGTTCCACCATAGTTCATCTGTGGTCTACATTAGCCAGAACTCTAGACAATGAGAAGAACACACCGATGGAAGATTTTCTCACTGCTCCAACTGCTATCACGTCTTTTACTGTTTTAGACACTTGACAAAAATTAGTTTTCCTATAATAATTTAATCAGATTGGGGTAATGATAAGATGTAGGAGCTAAAAATACAAGACATCCTTGATAAATACATATTTTTAGAGACTTAATTTAGAAAAAAGCACATGATAAAAACATAACTATTTGAATTTTTTGAATACACTTTAGGTTAGAGATTTTGACCAAATAGTTTCTAACTTTCCCCCATGCCAAGTCACTATAACCTTGACATTTTGTCCTATGCATTGGTGACAAGAGAAGACAGGTTGTGGTGTACTCTGTATCTACATTATACCTAAGGGCGATTTTCCTTGGAGATATCATGAAGTAGCTTTTCAGATTCCAGATCAATGATCAATGCATGGTCCAGGTATTAGCTCCCTTATTGGTAGAAAGCTGACTCATTTTGAAGGTCATAAATTGAATCCCAGCTGCAATATTTACTACCCTTATGGCTTTGTACAATGCACTGTAATTTTACTGAGTCTCATTTTCTCTAGTAATAAACAAGGATATAGGTGACTTACAGGGAGGTGTCATTATTTTATGGTATACTGTATGTGAAAGAGTGTTTAGTGCAGTATCTGTATGCAGTAAATGCTTAATGGCTATCTCCTTTTTCTCCTTTACTTTCTGCAGTTCAATAATGGCAGAGAACCAGCAGTCATAATTAAAAGAGAAGACCCATGAGTTAGTCATCATTTTAGTTTCACTGGAGAATGGATATTTCAAGGGAAGGCAAAACACAGAAGCAAAAGAACCAGAATAAGAGTCATAGATTAGTGATACAGCTGTTTCAGCTTCAATTTAGAAATCCAGCCATCATATCTCCTGAGTATACTATCTGTAAAATAATAGTGCGTGGATTAATATTTGTAAAGTTAGTATCCAACTCAGGCATCTTTGGCTCTTTTTAAATTGTTTGTGAAATAAGAACACATAAACCTGACTTTCATTGCTATTAGTTAACCAGTGGGCCACTGTTACTAAGTGGTTCAATAAATGGACCATTTCATGGCAATCAAAAAAGATATTTGTAAAATAACATGTTAGTGGCTATAGTTTCTTGTTTTATAGTTGCCAGTCCAACTTGTTTTATTGCATGCCAGAGCTGGTCTTTGGTATGTTAGCCCACTGGCATCCTTTCTCAAGAAGTTTCCTTTTATTATGTAATTATCTTATCTCATCAGGATATGATAATGTTGCCACATAAGGGATTCTCATAGCTACAGTAGTCGGTTTTTACTTTTTTTAACTCTGTGGATAAGAAATTTCTGTTATGTAATTTTTCTTCCTACTACTAAAACTGATTTCTAAAAACTTCTTGGACTAATGTAGATTAGGAGTAGAAAGGTGGAAGTTAAGGAAGTAGAGAGGTAAAAACATTTAATTGAAGAGCTAAACTAAAATTTTGTAGCATGGGAGAGAGTTAATATTGAACATCAATGGATTTTCTCTTTTGTTTCCTTTGACCTACTCTAAAAAGAACTATTCTTCCCTCTCTTTCTTTTTCTTTTTATTTCCTCTTTTTTTGGTACTGATTGAACTAAGGGTATTCTACAAGCAATAATCTACATCTCCAGCCTTTTTTATTATTTTTTAACAGGTCTTGCTAAATTGCTGAGTGTCTTGCTAAGTTATGGAGGCTGGCCAGGAACCTATATTCCTCCTGTCTCAACCTGCCAAGTACTGGGATTACAGGCATGTGCCACTATGCCTTGCTTCTATTCTTCCTTCTAATCACTTATCTCCATGTGTTAGGGAGATGTATTGATGTTCTATATTGCTCAGTACTTTAGAGGTGGAAAATTCTGGATAAATAGAGAGCTTAACATAGACATTGGATTAATAGGTTTGTTGATGCATAAAAGAGAAGACCCTGTCTTTTTGAATGATTCATTTAAGAACAATGATGTTCTCTTATAATTGAATAGCTACACACTTGTTCTCTCAGGTATCTGACATTGATGGCCTTTCATGAAATGAAACTGTCATGATTTAAATGAAGTAGTTCAAATCAAATGTAGAAATTTGTTCTTGATAGAATTATTAATGGTTCCTATGAAGACAAAAATATACACCAGATAAATATAAAAGCATTAAATTATAGCACTTTGTAACTAATGTTTTCATTCAGTACCTTGTGTGAAATAAGAATGTGTACAATAAGGACAATTTATTGGCTTCCAGAGGAGCATTCTGGAAACCTTTTGAAGCCAGGAGTCCCATCTGCACTTCAGAGATACGCAGTAATTTATTCCAGGATTGTGTTCATGAAAATAAATGCAAATATCTATTTCACAGTGCATTTTTAAACCTTGAAACAAAAGAAATGAAACACTTTGGTTCATCAGGAGCCATAGAATCTGCTGGCTTTAGCAATGTACATTCTGCCAAATAATGAAACTGCCTTTTAAATGCTACAATAGTTTTTATAACACGGAAATAGAGAGGAAAGGGTGGATTTGTAGAACTACTGCAAAATATGAGGAATGTTGAAAGAATAATTATGAGGCACAAACTAGGGATGTCTTCCTTTCTAATGAGCTACATTTCTGAAGCCAAGGATAATTAGGGTCAATTATAGATCTTCAAAACAATACAATCCCCTCCAAATAAAACAAACAATAGTCAGAGAGAAGATTATGAAGGGATAAAATCTGTGTTAGTAAGAGTGAGGTTATGGAGACCCTAATGTCTTGCCAGGGAATTTGGTCTTGTTTTCTCAATCTTGTGCATGACAACCCAGCTCTTCCCATCTCCCAAGATTCTCAACATCTCACTTTAGTACTACAATGTCTGGAAGCTTACTTTAAAGAGCTGAGGAGCAATGGTCTTCAAATTATACCCAAGTCAAGAGGTACACAGCTACATGACTTGAGCTTGACTACTTGAGTAGCTCAGAACTCCTGTTAGTAGTTAAAAGAATAAGACATGATAAAGGGTATTTATACATCATTCAGTGAGTGATATGGACAGTAATATTGAACTATTTGCAAGATAAAGAAATAAAATAACCTACTTATTTTTCATAGGTAGGTTTGCAGAGCCTCCAACCAATTCAATTACCCAGCTAGAATTAAAAATCACAGGGTATAAATGCCCTGCATTCTGCAAGTGGCAAATTTCACTGCAAGCATTTAGAAGGACAAAATTAATTGAAAGTAGAATAATAGACTAAGAAAAAAAAAGAAACAATAATGGAAATGTATTTTAACATTTGTATTGAAAAAATTAAATCTTCTGCAGGATGATTGTCCAGAGGGATCTTTTCATGCCAACACCTGTGGGAACCAAGATGGGTTCACCCAATTAGAGAGAGTGAATGATCTTAATCATTCGTACCCTGTTTACTGCCACCTAGTGTCCAATAATAAGAATGACCTCTTCAATTGAAGTCTTCTAGGAATGCATAGTCCCTTAAAACAAATTTTGATTTTAACACTTTTATTGGTACACTGCAATTATACATTATGATACTAAAAGTGATACAACTATATGCACACACATTAGTTGGTGTATTTTTTTTCTGCACACTTGCCCATCCCTCTCCCCCTCCTCCCTCTGTGTACATGTCAGTAAGATTGGTAGTGATATTTTCATTTATGGACATAGCAGTATTGGAACCATTTCCTTCCTCAGTTCTCATTAGTGCAAATAACAGATTTAGTGGGATAGAGTGGAGTTGAGGTAAAGTTCAAATGAGAAGGAAGGAGATAAGTTTCAATGGAAAAGGGAGTGATGGCAGAAAAGATCATGGGTGCTTTAAGTAAGAGCCTACATGAAGAACAGACATTACACTCTCTCTAAATCAGCACATTTCGGTGGGGATCAGAGGCTGGCAGTTGTCCACTGGCAATATGAATAGACATTTTAAGCACGAGTTTAGAAACTTTTAGAGCAATTTGAGATTCCTGGGACATTCTGATGTATGATCCAGAAATATACTTCCTTGAGCATACGCAGAGGGGTTCTGGAGTAGTTGATCTTTCCCCGTCAAGTGCTTGTGGTACAAACTCTGTAATGGTCTCACGCAGTGGGAGCTCATTACTGTGTGGTATTTTCAGGCGAGATTGTCAAGGCTTAACTAACAAGGATATAAAAAAGCATATAGAAAACAGAATCTGTTTTCATCAGAAGACAACTTAAATCGAACTGAAACTTTATGGAATAAATACTTGGAACCGGCTGCTGTTTTGGGAGTAAAAAATGAATATCTGAAATACAGAGACACTTGTTTTGTTTCAGATGCAGGTTAAGTATAAATATTTAGAGTTTACTGAAATTATTTTAAAATATTTTTCTACTTTTCTCATCAATACATTTCTCTGTCACTGAAGTCTCTGGAGTTAATGTTTTTGTTTTTAAAGAAACAACAAAGCAATAGCAACAAAAACATTGACTATACAACTTCAGTCATAACTTTTGGATAATTATTATTGTACCTGACAAAGAGCTAGGCAAAACAATAGTATCCCCATTAGTTGCATATTCATACACTTTAAATAAATACGACTTATGAATGTTAAATTATTTCTTCTTTATTTATGGAATGTTTCTCCTATAGTTGTTCTTTAGTTACTGAAGTTTGTCTACTGAAAAACTATTGACATGTTTGCAGCTATTTGCATTTTTCATTTTAATAATTTTAATAATAATTCATATTTATTGTATTTTGTATTTTCAAAGATGCCAACTCACTATAGACATTAAAAACAAAACAAGCCTAAAGGGCTCTTATGCAAACACCCTTAGAGTTGAGCACACCAGAGAGAACTAACTTGTGGCAATTGGCTGAATAACCAAGACAGTCATCAGCAAAATATTCTTAAGTCTCTAATTCCATTAGTTATTTGTGTGACCTCAATCATCACACATTTTAGGAAACCAGAACATTTCCAGGGATCTCCTCATCTCCTGCTCTGCTTAACCAGTGCATACCTTGAGGGGATTAATTATCTTGTCTCACTGACATTCTGTTATATTGAAAATAATTTAAAATTTGTGAGCCATTGGCCTGGTGGGATTTGGAAAGCTTTCATACACTACAGAGATTAGGTTCTTGGTGTAATGGGATTTTGCCTGTAGGAAATTGAGCTTTCAGAGGTAGGTTAACCCTTTTGGTTATTTAATGCTCCATTCAGCGCTTAAGAACCAACAGATTTCTCTGTGCAAAGACAGGGTAGCTACATCCATCCATTGAATTTACTGTCACCCCAGGCACCTGCTCGCCACCAGCAGCCTGACATTTCAGCCACATGTATCATTCCCGTGGGCCATAGCCTTGTCTCCAGAGGACTGTAGTTTTTGTATATTCTACCTGGAGAGGTAAATATTAAGAAAGTTCAGTAAATCAGGGCGCCCAGGGTATTGCTTCCATACTTGAGAGAAGAAATAAGTATGGAAGCAATTCCATGAGCAAAACAATTTTTAGTTGAGGATAATGTGACAAAATCTGGCACACGGGTTCTGCTGAGCCTCAAACATGGGCTAGAGAAGGATAAACTTGCATCTTTTGTAAACTGTAGGAAAGAAGAAGGTGCCTACACTTAGCGGGGTGGATGAAACCAAGACCACACATGTTCACATGGTTTACCTTGCTCCAGGTTAATCTTGCTAAGCCTGGGTTGCCTCAGTTGGAAAATCAGGGAAATAATATACATCCCAGAATTGTGAGAATGGAATAACAGAATCCATCTTAATTATAAGTGTTCCATAAATACATCATATGCAATCTTCTCATATACCTGACCACATGTTTGCTTAAGACAGATGAGGTATTTGTTAATCTATCACCTATGCATCATCATCTGGAATGTGGCTTGTGATTCAGGAATGTTTTCAGCTGCAAGTAATGAGAAACTTCAAGGAATATCCCTTAATCAAACAAGGGTCTGGCTTACACAAGATTAAATTGAGAGGCAGACTGATTTTCACATTAATTCAGATGTTTAGTGACACAACAAGGTACTAAAACACTTCTTTCTCTGCTATGACACTTAGCACATTGCTTTTCCCCAGCTTGCTCTTGACCCTGTGGTCCCCATATGTGTTTGTATTTCTAAGCATCATATACAAACCCCAGGCCAAAAGAAAGGACAAGGGATAAAAGACTTTCATCTTGTAAGATTTTGTCTCTTTATGCTGCACAGGGAGCTTTTAAGAAAGCATGTTTGAAAAGCAAAAGTCTTGATAGAGAATCAGACACCTTCTTCCTTCTTTCTTTCCTTTGGAGATATTTGCTTATATTCTGAAGTATTGACCTAATGACTTTCTCCTACTCATGCTGGAGAGGATCTGTTTATATTATGTTCCAAAGCAAATCTCCTTCTCTCTTCCTCCCTCCCTCCCTCCCTCCCTTTACTTCTGATTGGAGAAAAGGCAAAGATAGGTTGCCCATTGTGCTACTGCCCTACGTAAGCTCTAGGTCTCAAAGTGTCTCTAGGTCACCGTGTTCCTGTTCCAGTGCAGCTTCTCATCCCTCCCATACTGAGCACTGAGAAGTGGTATCCGAGGAACTGGTACCAAGTCTTACTCCAGCTGCTGCATTTTGACATGAGTATTAGATCACATATTTCCTTGACCCAGAAATCTTATGCTTTTCTTTCTGCAAATGCATATAATATATGGAAATGTAACCTGTTAGCTTGAATGTAGGCAAAATCCGACTCTGCATAGTTTTTGACTTAATGGGAACACACTTCTTCAGCAGATTCCCACTATTTACTTATTTATTTATTTATTACTGGGGATTGGATCCAGGGGCATTCTACCTTTGAGCTACACCCCACAGCCCTAGTTTTTATTCTTTATTTTGAAACAGAGTCTCATTAAGTTACAGAGGGCCTTGCTAAGTAGCTGAGGCTGGCCACGAACTTGGATCCTCCGATTTCAGCCTCCCAAGTACTGGGATTATAAGCATGTGCCAGCACACCCGACTTCACTTCATTTTTATTGTTCAGGGCAGATAAACGTGCGTCACCTGAGGCAAATCAATGACAACCAAAAGTGAGATCTCATAACTTGTTCAGACCAATACATTTATTGGCTAGTCTTGGGTATTTTTTTCCTCTGCTAATCAAGGTAACACTATCCATTCTAGAGTCCTATTTTTTAAAAACATGTTTTTTTGGTGGAGTGGTGGGGCACACCTGTAATCCCAGTCCTTGGAAGGCTGAGAAAAGAGAATCACAGGTTCACAGCCAGTCTCAGAAACTTAGTGAAGCCCTCAGCAACTTAGCAAGACCCTGTTTCAAACAAAAACAAAAGCAGGGCTGAGGGGTCTCTCTCAGAGGTAGAATGACCCTGGGTTCAATTCCCAGTAGCAAAAACAAAAACAAAAAAGGGTTTATGTTTAGAATTATGTGTTTAAGGGAGTATTTGTGTGTGGGGAACCAGTGTGTGTGTCTGTGGAGGGCTGGGGTGTGGCTGATGCATCTGCCAAATACTGTGAATCTAAAAGATTCACTAAGAGTGCTCACCAATATTGGTGCTAAATTCCTTCAGGTCAAGGAATTGTGTCTACTTTATATTTGAAAATACCTAAGAGCTTAGTAGAGGGTCTTTCAGTCAGTTATCAATACAGGTTCATTTAATGAATGGATTTGTATTAGCCAACATATCCTGCTTCTGAGAAAAAATAATAAACTGTTCCATTAACACAGTTTGAAATGCCTACATCATGTAACAGAAAGGAAAACAAAAATACACAACTAAGATTGAATAATAACATGCTCTGTTTCCTGACTTGTTCATTCTGGAAGTTTCCCATGTTAGAAAAAATGTTTCACTGAAATTACAATAAAGACATTTCCTATAGTATTATCTTTTTATAGTTTCAAGGTTGGTGTGGATGCTCCGTTTCTACACGCTGCACAGACACTTTCATTTTGCAACTCTGTCAAATTTCTATATGATTTATAAATTGGTAGCTAACACGTCAAGGATGTTTGTTGTCAAGGAAAATGGTCTATATTCCTTTAAAATGCACTTATAGCCAGAATAGAATAAACCGGGAGGCATGCATTTATTCTTAGTGACTTTCTTGTCAAAATATATTGGGATGACTTGTCAGGTGAGCAGTAATTGTATCGCCTGTACCATAAAATCAACCTGAGTTTGGAACACCGAGTTGCGTTATTCTATTGCATATGTCACTCTTGATAGTAAACATTTTAGAAATTGAAAATTATGGGCAATGTTATTAATGAAGCAAAAGATGCAGCATTAAGACAATTTGAGCGCAATACCTCAGCGTGACTGAACGGCTGCTTGGATTATGAAGCAAATCGATATCGTCAACCACAACAAAGGAAATGTAATAGAACGAGAAGCAAAGTTATAATTGCCTCTCTCGTTAATAAAAGCAAGTATTCAGAACATTTTATAAAGAGCAAATTTTCTGCATATTATTAATTTAGGTAAGCGTGACAGTCACAAATAAGTTAAGTGGCCCATTGAGGATGTGAAACAGCTTACCACTCTCTCTGTGGGTGGGACTAGGGTACCCCCAAGGTGTATGGGGGGCACTTGCTCATGACTCTGTTTAGAAAATTCACCAATCACTACTCAAACTGATGTTCTTTATACACTTGGTTATGGAAAAATAACCAATCGGGCACATGCATTTAATGTGAAACATAAAGGCTTATGATAAGCTTATCAAAGATTCCCAAGAAGTTAGTATTGGCTAACCAACAACACATGGTTTCTAGCATTTTTATTAACCCTTTCTATTTTGTATTCTCAAAGAAAAGACATTTCCCTCCCCCCAATAGGACCTGCCATTTCTGGACAGGCCTGTATTCCCCTGAAAAGTGTTTTATATATGTGAATACATCGATACATGATAGAGATGCAAAATATTTAGTTATTTTTACATGTAATAGTGAAGAGAAAACCTGACATTAAGCATCTTTAGTAAAACATCTTTGTTAAGAAATAAATTTATTGTGAACATTTGAGATTTATAACATGATATTATGGGAAACATATATATATTCATATATATCTCAAAATGGTTATTATAGTGAAGCAAATTTACATATACATCATCTAAGCTACTTGTTTCTTATGACAACAGCAGCTGAAATATGTCTTCTAAGGAACAGTTTTAAGATTCCCTTTTATTAAGTTCTTACTATGGCTTTTTTTTTTTCTTTTGGTTCTGGAGATTGAACCCAGGGGCATTCTACAGTTGAGCTACATCCCAGTTCTTTTTATTTTTGCCAAGAGTCTCACTAAGTTGCTGAGGCTGGCCTTCAACCTGTTATCCTCCTGTCTCTGTCTCCCAAGTCCTGGGATTACAGGTGTGCATTGCTATGCCCAGCTGAACATTGGGTTTTAATAATCAACTGTTAGAGATAATGCAGAATGTTTGATGGCAATGTCTTCATGAGTTGGAGAGACTTCACTGTCCACTTGCTGGATCACACACACTTGAGCTCTTTAGCCTGACACCACACTGGTGCTTGGTGAGTGCCCTTCTCAGGCAGGGTTCCAGTGACCTGTCTTCTCTAGGATTGTGGCTGGCAGCCACTAATGGTGAAATGACAGCTCCTCTCCCACGTCAGGTGAACTGTAGCTTCCATTCTGACACTGCCCTTTGTGGAGACATTTTTCTGACATAAACCCTCTATCCAGCAGAAAGCAGAAAAAGAACATTTCTAAAATACCTAACACCTTTGATCACTGCTGGCACAGTATCTATTAGAACTGGTGACCTGGAGCTAAAAGGCTTGGTCTTCCCTGGCCAATTATTACCCCGAGCCATCCACTCGCCTATATTCCCACAATTACCAGCCTTCCTTCACCCGCCAGGGGTCTGACTCCAAAAGAAGGTTAAGGGGTTTGTTTTCCAACTACACGCTGAAAGCAGAATATCACTCTATAAAACATTTCATCCATGAAGGGCAATCACATTTCCACTCATTGGAAAAAAACAGAAATCAAAAGAAAATCAAAACAAACAAACAAAAAAAAACCAGCACAGGTATCTCCCAGTGTAAAGAAATCTTGTTGCATTTTGAAAGAAGGCTTTTATTCACTCTCTGGGATTAGAGATCCCAACACATAACTGCAAGCAGCATTTATACACAATTGAATCTGGCTGCTAATTGACTGGACAGTCAAAATTGCATGCAGCCAGGAAAAATGTCAACTTTAATCTTCCCAGAACTGCTTCAGAAAAAGAATTAAGTGGAAAGCAATTTTTATCAGAATTAAGCCCATAGTGTAGGCTTAAAATGGGAAAAGTTAAGGTGACAGGAGAAATGAAGAGGTATTTAAATGAACTTTAGAATGCACAGAGCATGCTAGACACTATTATTGCTTCTTGTACTGAAGTGTTTGATTTAATTGTTATAACAAACCTATTTGCTATAATAACTTCTTTAATTGTTATAACAAGCAACATTGTTTTGACTTAATTTTTTTTTCATTTTCATTTTCTTGAGGATGCTAAGTCTCAGAAAGCGAAATAACTTGCTTCAGTTCTCACAATTAGAATGTGGCTGAGCTGGGTTTGAAGCCCAGATCTTTCTGACATTAAATTGTGTGAGTTTTCACTTCTAATGCAGTGAAATGCAAGGTAATGCACCATCACCCTGTTTCATGTATTATAGAGCCTCTGGGATGACAAAATTGTAATACTGAGAAGCATAGCTTCACACAACTCTTCACCCGGCTCCATCTTCATCAAAGACAGGAGAACCACCGTCACCAGCAAGCTTTCTTCAGACCTTGGTGTGGCTGAAATACCTGGAGTCATGTACCCCTCACATCAGAATCTTCTGGGGTGCGGGTGATGGAAGATGCACATTTCTTAGCTGCACACATGACCGCTGCATCAGAGTCTCTAGAAGTCAAAGCCTTTATTCTGAATGTTTAACAAGGTTTCCAGGTAATACTTGGGAATACAAGTTACAGATCCATTTTCCTAATAGAATAGGGAATTCTATTGAGTGGATGAGGTATAGACACCACTTGTTTCCAGAATCCATGTCACTAACACTCTTACCAATGCCTAGTCTCACCTAACACTCCTAATGGGGTTGGTTCAGGCTATCCAGGGGTAGGTAAGCACTCACGAGTGTTATTTAAAAGACCACAGAGCATACTAAAAGTATGCTTAAATATTTTTGAAAATGTTAAGATATCTTCCTCTTTGGCCAGCCAAGTAGTGAAATCCTTACTTTATACAATTATTATTGTCAGGATTACTCTTGCCATTGTTTTTAGTCTTAAAGGTTTTATTACAAACCTGTCTTCTTTTCCATCAGATTTGTTTGTGGCACATTTGGAAACATAGAACTCTATGATTATATATTTAAAATATATAAAAAGCTCCCCATTTGGGTCTGCTTGCAGGGATTACGGCCTTGCCACACATTGTCTGGACTCCCAGGCTTTCCTTTGAAATCTGGGGGCAAGGCTCCATGGCCTCCTCTTTCTAGCAAAGCCAGCATTATGTGGACTCGAAGATGGACCACAAAGAGAAAAGGTATTCACCCCTCCTTAATCATTGTTGCTGCAGCCTTTTTAATTGCAGCCCCTGGGCCCGCTCCATCCAGGACGCCACTGACACCAAGACCAGCTGGGCAGCTCCTGGCCCCAACTTGATCTGCTACCTCCATCATATCCATCACCGGCCTTGCCTCCATCATGGACACTGCTTCCTCTTCCTTTGGGCCATCTTCCTTCCTTCCATGACATCTTCTCTTGGGGCCACAGCTTGACACGTGCCTTTCTGGCCGAAGTGCAAATCTTTAAATCTCTGGGCTTTATTTTCCGTCCTCAAAACTCGAGGTTGTTCTACTAGGTACCTAGGTACCTCCCAGTTACATCCATTATAATGTACTTCCCTGCTTCTGGCACTGCAACCCTCATGACTCAATTACACAAGCTCCAAACATTAATAAATGAACTCTTTAGGGGAAATTTTGTATCTAACTATGGCAACATAGAACACAAATATATGTCTTTAATTTTATTGCTATCTCTATTTATCGGTTCATATATAGAATAAGAGAAGGAAAATGGAGGAGAAAGAGGGAGAGAGAGAGAGAGACAGAGACAGAGACAGAGAGACAGAGAGAGAGAATAAAAATAACAGATTAAGAACAGTCTGAAATACTAATGATGTGGTAGCTGTGATAATTTATACCTCCTCACCAGTGTGCTTTTGGCCTTGCACACCTTATTTTTTAAACATATGTTTTTTTTTTCCTCTGTAAATTGGGTAATTGTGAAACTCAAACAAGATACGATTTATGGAAGAGTTGCTAATGCCAAAGTGCCATGCAAAAAATTAGTTTGCAGCAACTGTATAACACTTTAGGAGTTAATGAAAAAGATAAAACTGGATTATTGGACAAGAATCAATTAGCCATATTTGCATTTGACACATAGCAGAAATGTCAAATAGGGGTGTAAGATGTTGGAAATTATACCCAATCAACAAAATAGCTTGTTTGCTGACTGTAGGGAGGCAAGGAACCCTGGCACTCCTCCCAGATTCTCTAGCTTGTCTGGATTTATTTTCTGAATAGGAAGGAAAAAAGACCGTTGAAGATTCAGGTTTGTTAACTCTTAGTTTTTTATGCTTTAGCGTATATAGCATATTGATCAACTTAATAAATTGATTAAAAAAAGAAACACAGCTCTCTTTTGCGAAAGTGGACAATCGAAAGAACTGGCCGTCAGTTTTGTACGTCTTACCAATGTGCTTTTAAAAATAGCTTGCTCTTAGGGTTATATTCTGAATTAGAGTCATTCATTTCACATTAGCACACAATTGGTACTGAATTATCATATGTTCAAAAGGAGAATGAAGATCTATATCTATATTCTGGAGTCCAACCCTCCAGACAGTAGGGTGGGAGGTCCTTCCACAGGTGTGGATTGAGGCGAGAATACACTCACACTGAATGCAGTGAAGAAGCGTACCTGTTTTATTGTTTGTTAGTTTTTGTTTTATACTTTTTTTTTTTTTGCAATGAGGCATATAGAACAGGAATTTCCACAGACCTGTTTCTCCAAAGGTCATCCTCAACCAGTCAAGGTTACAACACGTATATAAAAATTCTTTTAGTACATAAAAATTCTTAAAAATACAACACATATATAAAAATTCTTTTCCATTAGTTTAAATCTTTACAATTTGTTTAGCCCCTTTAAGCAGTATTCTTATCTTATCTCAGGTAGCTAGGGGGTTAATGTATCCTATAAAATTCTAGGGAGACAAGAAGGGAGTGGGCAAAAGAATATTTGTAGTAACTATTTAGATAAACTTGCAAAACCTGTTTCTTGACTAATGCTTATAAGAGGTTAATGAATTGGGTTGTCTTGAGGCACTGCTTTTTCAGCTCAGAGATCAGTATCTGTCAGGTCACATGTTTCTAAGAAATAATTTTCCTTTATAATTAATGTAAAAGCAAAACCCAAAGCACCCAAAATTTCCAGAATATAATAATGCACAGTGGGGTATGCCACACATTTTTTTCTTTTGAAATCGTCTGCCTTGCAGGACTCTAGCGGACCGAGTCTTGCTCAAGATCCAGCTATGAAGGAGCTGTGGCATTTATATAACATATAAGCTAGCCAGAACCTGATTCCAAGTTATCATTAAATATTTTATAGGAGAGGTAACACTTGATAAGAGCCTAAATATTATATGAAAAATATTTTATATATAATGTTTCTCAATATTGATGGAGGTAGGAACATTTTGGAAATTAATAGTGATTCAATATGGCTGGGAGAAAGAGGTAGAAAAATAGAAAAGGACTAAATTAAAGGCATTGTTGAGTTTTACATTCAGATCCTCCCCCCTCAAGTGTGGGGATGGTAATAGAAAGCCACAGGAGACTCTGCAGAGAGATTAAAATGAATCAAAACTATTCATAAAGATCTGTGTATTCCTAAACCTGTAGATTTTTACCTGGATAAATGTAGGATCTATGTTGCTTTTGTTTATAAGTGTAATGGTTTGGAATTAAAATGCCCCCCCAACCCAGCCCTTATGGAAACAAAGTAGCAATGTTGGAAGTGGGTTTTACTTGCTATAAGGATGGGCTCCTGAGAGTGGGATCTTGGGGATTATATGACTTCTTCTCCCCCTGCATGTTCTACCTCTGCTTCCCCAGCTTGACGTGGACTGAAACTCTGAGATCGCCAAGAAAACTGAAAAGTTGTGTGGGCAGTCTTTTAGGATTATAGGAGTGAGAATACCTTGCCTGTTGTATACCACAGAGCCTGCCACCTATCAGCGTCTCAGTTTACATTTGATGGGTCATGAATAAGGGGAGGACTCTCTAAAGTTTATAAAGAGGATGGAGGAACATGGGGAAGATAGACACCGAGAATAAATTTTGTAATATACAAAACATATTAAATTAATTAAACATATGTATTGGTGTATTGTAGTTATAAATTGTGGTGAGATTCAAAGTGATACACTTATTCATTCACACATCTCTTCACACCCCATTCCTTTCTGCCCTCCCTGTACTAGCCTAATGTGATTAGTAGTGAATTTATAAATAATTCAAAAACTTACCCCAACAAATAACCCATTCAAAAAATGGGGAATTGAACTGAATAGACATGTCTCAAAAGAAGAAATGGCCAATAAATATATGAAAAAGTGCTTAACATCATTAGGAATTAGGGAAATGCAAATCAAAACTACACTGAGATTCCTTCTAACTCCAGGTAGAATGGCAGACATCCAGAATACAAACAATAATGGATGCTGGGAGAATGTGGGGAAATAGGAGCACTTATAAACTGTTGGTGGGATTATAAATTAATACAATCACTATGGAGATCAGTATGGAGTTTCTTCTAAAAACTAGGAATGGAACCAACATGTGACCCATCTATACCACTCCTCAATATTTTTCACAAAGAATTAAATTTAGAATATTGTAGTGACACATGTGTACCCATGTTTACACCAGCACCGCAGCCAAATTATGGAACCAATATAGGTGTCCATCAAAAGAGAAATAAATAAAGAAAATGTGGTATATATATATGATGGGGTTTTATTCAGTCATAGAGAACAAAATCTTGTCATTTGCAGGAAAATGGATAGAGCTACAGTACACCATGCTAAGTGATATCAGCCAGACTCATGAAATCAAGGGCCATGTATTTTCTCTCATACAAGAAAGCTAGAGAAGAAGTAAAAATGGAAAGGGACTTGAAGACACTGAGGATAGACCACCAGAATAGTGGAGAGGAATTGAGGGAGGGAAAAGGAGGCTTAAGGAAGGGACAAGATGTAGTTTGTACAGAAAAGACATAGTGAAATAATAAAAAAAAAGATTGTCTAAAATAGGTAAGTACAGTTGCTACTAGTCACCAAAATCAAATTAAACAATATTTAAAATTCTACTTCTTGGTCACACAAAACAAATTTTAAGTGTTCAGGAGCCACAGGTAGTTGACAGCTACCATGTTGTGCAGCCCTGACATGGAAAACTTCCATCATCACACTGACTTCTATAGGACAATACTGGTCTGGAAAACATGGAGTGATTTCCAGTTGCATCCATTTCCCTGCAAATAACATGATTTTGTTCTTTATGGCTGAGTAAAATTCGATTGTGTACATATCCCATAGTTTTGTAATCCATTCATCTGTCGATGGACATCTTGGCTGTTTCCATAGTTTGGCTATTGTGAATTGTGCAGCTATAAACATAGATACACATGCATCAGTCTGATAGTTTGGTTTCAATTCTTTTGGGTATATACCCAGTAGTGATATTGCTGGATCATATGGTAGGTTCACTCCCATTCATCTGAGGGTCCTCCATACTGTTTTCCACAGTGGTTGCACAAGTTTGCAATATCACCAACAATGTTATGTTAAGTGAGATTAGCCAGTCACAAAGAGTAAAGAAGCATATGTTCTCCCTAATATGCGGGGAGAAGATGGGGCATAGGAGGGTCTCCAGATGAAAAAGAAAGACCCTCGATAAGCAAAGAAGTTGATTTAATCATAGGGGATGGACAGGGCAGGGGGACACCCTAAGGCACACAAGGTGCTTACACAATCATATCAAGGTCACTCACTGAACTGAACCTGAGAGGGAGGGAGGGCGAGGGAATGGGGTGGGAACTGGGGAAGGGGTCAAATGAGAAATGTGTGCAAATATGTCGTTAACAATTTGTACCTAACAAAGATGTATGCTTACAATGCACGAATTACTACATAATATATATATTATGATATATATATAATATTATGGTATTATATATATATATATTATATCCATTAGCTCATGTACTTCTCATTTTTATAAGAACATTTGAAATTTACCCCATCAACAATACAATTTCAGTGTATTATTATTGCATATACCTATGTTTATTATGCTATGCAGTTGATCTAAAAAACTTCTATTTAACATACCTTGGTACCCTTTTATCAGCATCTTCGCTATTAACATTTATAACACAATCTATTTACATGCAATGAGCAAAAACTACATGAAATAAATTAAAACATACAAAAAAAAAAGAAAGAAAACATGGAGTGAGTCAGCACTTCTTAAAAATAGCTGATTATTTATAATAACCTCTTATTTAATATATCATGCCTTTAAAATATCACTAAATTGTTGGAAAAGTCTACCCCAAGCAAATTAAGTCATGTTAGATGTCCATAAAAGAAAATGGTAAAAAAGAAATTATCTTCTTTGAAATTACATTCTAAAAAGACACAAACTAAATTATTTAGTTTCACTTTGGATTAAGGATAAACTTTTAGGAGGAATATATTGCATGTGAAATTCTTATCATAAACTGTTTTTTGTTATGGTTCATGATATTTTACCTATTTGTATATTTAAGATTGGTAAAAAGATAAGCTATCTTTTAGATGATAGCTGTAGAAATAGAGGAAACATGTTATGTTGATAGCCATTGATAGAAAAAATAGACAATAGAAAATATTGGGTGATAATCCAAGCAGTTTGGCTAATTTTTCTGCGTTTGCCTATTTTCTTGTTAATTTAGAAGAGCAGTTCAATAGAGAAGAATAATTGGCACATGCATGTGAGTAATCTCTATTTCTTTAGTAATCTTGCCTAAGGTGGTTTGAGAATAGAAATTACATTTTCCTTAGTGATTTGGATGCCAAAGACAAGTCACTCCAGGGCTGTGTCTACATTCCAGCAAGATCACATTTTACTAGGACATAAGTTAGAAGGCTGTAATTTTATATTGTGTAAATAAGGTATGAGTAGGGAGTATAAAGGCGTAAGGCAACATGAATCCAGGTATATTAATTCCCAAACAAGTGATGGCTTATATTATATGGCTGTTTCTAATGCATGTAATCATATTCAAAATTATAGTGCTACTTCCAAATTATTTATCCCAGACTATCTGTTTGCAGGCCAAATCTTCAACATGCCCAAATCACCCACCACCTAATTTTTGAATGAAGATCTTCTCTCTAATTTAGTGGGAGAAATAAAAATAGGAAGAGCACATTGCTTAAACCAAAGGTGTAATTGGAAAAGTGATTTTTGAAATTAAAAAATCATAAGCAAGTTACAAATAGTATAATTAGTCTGAAAGGATATCTAGAAGAATTTTCAAGCTATCCTGATTATGAAGATCATTTTTTCCTTCTCACCTTTAGACATAGTTACTTAACTATCTTATGTTCACTGCTATTTAGAACTTAGGAAGATATAATCTAATTTCTAGCCATAGGAAATTATAATACCATGCATAAATCCATTTCTTTATTAAATGAACATTTTTTTGTGGTTCCTCTGTGCAGTATACTGGGGTAATTGAAAATTCACAAAGCCTATAATTGGTAGAGCTGAGATATGAATCCTAAGCATGAACTCTCAGTCCCCAAGCTAGGCTGCCTGATTTGTTTCATCATGACAATAAACTGTTAGGGAAATCTAGGTGTTATACAGACCCTGCTATTTCCTACCCTTGGAATCTTAGATGAATATCTCTACATTCCTAAGATGCAAATTCCACATCTGTGAAATGGTAATAACTGCAGTATTTACTTCACGGTGTCATTACTTGAATGAATGAGGATAATTCATAGTCAGTATTGTGACTGCATATAGACCTGACCCCCTACATGTTACCTATTATGCATTTAAATATGTGAAAATCCAACTGGGAAATTTATTCAGTGCCTTTGGACTGAATATGATTGTTTGTTTTCTGAGTATTTTGTTGTGGGAGTTGTTTTTGGTGCTGAAGATTGAACCAGGGACATTCTACTTCTGAGCTACACCCCCAGCCCTGTTTTATTCTTAAACAGGGTCTTACTAAGTTGTGATGGCCTAAGTTGCTGAGGCTGACCTTGAACCTGTGATCATACTATCTCAGCCTCCCAAGTAATGCGTCTGCAGGTGCGCACCACCATGTGCAGCTTTATATGTTTTTTAATAGGGTTCAGCATCACATATGTACACCCCTTATTAGTCCACAGGAAAAGGAACATAACCCAACTTTGTTAGTCATAGGACTTCATATTTCTGGAAACAGTAGTAAAAAAAAATTAAGAGTGCGTACATGACTCAGGTAAGAGGTAAGGTAAACAAAAGTCCTTCCTTGCTAAAAAATGAAATATATTCTCTCTCTCTCTCTTCCTCTCCCCTCCCCTCTCTCCCCTCTCTCCTCTCCCTTCTCTCCTCTCCTCTCTTCTCTCATTTTTCTTCTCTCTTCTCTCTCTCCTCCCATTAACCCAGGACTTCTAAAATAGGAGTTTGTGAATGAGGGCCTGTGAACTAATAAGGTTCACTTTAAGCTTAAGATAGAGGTTCCTAACTTGCAAATGAAATAGCCGTAACCAACTCAAATACTGACATCAGTAGTGTCCTGTTATAAGTGGCATACACTGGAGTGTAGATGTCTTTACATAATGGTGTCATGAAGAGGCCTTTGGTGACTGCGACTACTGGCAAATTTTGTTAAATGGTGGCAAAGTTAAAATATTACCTGTGCCTTTGAACTTAAAGTACATAATATTCAAATTTGAATCTTTAATGGCTTTGGCTAAAAAAAAATCAGTTAAAATTCTGGAGTCTTTTCATAGCACTTACCAACATCAGCAAGAACCTGAATCAGGGGATATATGTTAGTAGATTTCTATCTATTTGAAAGGATACAAGAAATTACATGACGCTTTGATAGAGAAGACCCTATCAAGTCTTTAGAAAATCATTCAATATGGTAGGGTGCCAGATTACTCATGGGAATTTCATAATTACAATTTTGAATACGAATTTCTCATTGAAAATTAGTGTAATTCAGGATAGAAAAGAAGTATACAGTAAAATAGAGAACCAGAGGAAAGATGTCAAATGTGATCCTACAGGCTCTTCATAAACACTTTATGCTGTGCATAGCATTCCTGATCACTCCCAGGATGAATACTGTCCACTGTGAGACACCTGGGAAAATTGGTTGAGCCCATTTACATTATATTGTAGCTTATTTTACATAGGCCAAGATGTTACATGGTACTGTGAGGAGTAAATATAAAATAATCACATAAGATTGCAAGGCATGTCCAGAAGTAAAATAACCACAACATTATAGAACACTATGAAGATAACATATAATATAACCAGAACATTACCTATAACTATGGACTCAAGAAATGTTATATATCTTAATGGTATGTATTAAGCTCTCAAAGTCTCTTGCTAAATATAAAGATCTAAAGGTTGCATGCATATTTTTCTGTATGTGGGTGTTTTTCTGCGTATATGTGAGCGTGTATATTTTCTTCCAATATTCCTTTCTTTTGGAAACATTGTGATTTTGATGAAGCTGTCTTTCTGCAAACTGAGCTCAATCATGTCACAAGAAAGTATCCAGCATGGCACAGCCCTAATTTCCCACCAATAGCTATAGGTCTTATGGTGGCTAACAACCCTGAAATCAAAAGACTATTTCTTTAGCTACACTGTTGATTTTAGAGAATCTGTCAGATTACTGATAACTTATTTCTCTGCCATAGGAAGAGAGCTCATCTGTCAAATTAGGTCAAGTGGTATAATCTCTGATCTTTGCTCAATGTATATAGGTCATTTGGTGGCAGTAACTCCCCATTTCTGTCCCTATCATGTGGTTTCAGCAAATCATTCTTTCATCATGTGAACTACATGAATTTTTTTCCCCAGAAAATAATTTTCCCTCTTTTGTTATATTTATTGATAATCTCCAAAGAGTTTCTATCACTTGGTACCTTAATGTCACATCAGGTATTAATATCAAAATATTATCATGTAAAAATCAACCTATATTACAAATAAATAAATAAAAACCAGTTAATGTACAACATGATCTCACTTGGTTTCAGAGGAGTGAAGGGACCTTGGCAAAGCATCATTCTGAATTGAGTTGAGGAAAAGTCAAGCCTGGCTTGGGAATTTAGAAAAGAGCAGAGACATATAAAGATAACCCAGTCTAAGGGTAAGAATTAAGAAGAATTAAGAAGGTCCTCTATGTTCAAGGAGCTGCCACCATAAAGGTCTTGCTGACTTGTGCTTACATGCTCCACAGTTAAGTGATAATTGTCTTCCTATTTCAAAGTCTCTAAGAGAAGAAAGGAGAGAGAAATCATCTATCATTTTAACCAGCCAACTTCATATGACATTTCCTTTTGTAGCCACAAGAGTCAGGACTATTTTCATTAGTCAACACTGCTATTAGTGTACCTATCTCACTCCTGGTTAGTGGATGAGTGTTTGAGAGAAATTCATGACACAGTCACGCCTTCATCTCAGTTGAGGAAGTGTCACAATTCCTTTAATGAATGAGCCTTAGGAGCATCAAGCTGACCAAAATGACATCAAGGAATGCAGGTAGAGCCTGCCCTAGAAAAGCTTAATGTCTCCAACCTCACTGAAGTAGACTGGCCCCATTGAAGATACCGGGAGCTGAAATTGCCTCAAGTTCATGGTTTGTAAAGCGTTTTTGAGAAAGTATTATTGTTTAACATTCCCATCTTTACAAACCCACAATTAGAAATAGATGTCTTTGGATTTATGTTATTAACTTCATATACTCTCTTATCAATTAAGTCTATCTGACTACAAATTGACTGATAATATCAGAACTCTGAAAAGTTTGGCAGACGGAGGAAAAAGGAGAGGGGACTGATAACTGGGAATAGCAGCCTGTATGAGAGGCTAGCGTAGATGATCTACCTTTTTTCACTGCCTGAGCATCTTTAAGTGATCTGTAAAGAGGTAGGTTCCAGAAGAAGGCCGTGGAGCAGAAAGGTGAGATGCAGTGAAGATTATATTTCCTGAATGTTCAGTGTGGCAGAAGACAAGCTCTACAGCCATGCTCATGATTCAAGTCCACTGCTGCATATATATTTAAGTTTGGCTGTTTCCTTGTCTCAGTTAAAATGAGTCATGCATCAACTCCAGGAAGATAGTGGTGAGAGGAAGAGCCTTGTACAATAAACCCAATTTATGCCTATCCATTTTGGCTTTGAGTGTACTTAACTGCTGACCAAGGTTTCCAGTGGTAAATAGAAAGGAAAAAGAAAAGATGACGCTATTGCCCGGTTGGAGAACTTGGTGTCATTCCCCAACTGGGAGGATTCTTAAAGTAGGCAATGTGATTATGTTTGCCATTTACTAAGCAGTTGTTGCATGACATGCACTGTGTATGATACAACGACTTCCTGAAGGAGATAATTTTTTTATCGTAATAATTTGTGCTTTGTATGTATACATCTTTGTTAGGTACAAATTGACGACATATGTTCACACATTTCTCATCTGACCCCTTCCCCAATTCCCACCCTGCTCCCTCGCCCTCCCTCCCTCTCAAGTTCAGTTCAGTGAGTGACCTTGATATAATTGTGTAAGTACATCATGTGCCTTAGGATGTCCTCCCCCCAACTCCTGTCCATCCCCTTCGGTTAAATCAACTTCTTTGTTTATCGAGGGTCTCCACTTTTTCATCTCAGGACCCTCTTATGCCCCATCTTCTCCCTAACATCTGCATATTAGGGAGAACATATGCTTCTTTACTCTTTGTGACTGGCTAATCTCACTTAACATATATACATTTTAACTACAAAGAAATATAATGATTAACACAACTATACATGTCTACCCAATTTTAAAAAATGCAGAGCTTGAGTGTGTTAGTTGGATTTCCATTACTATGACAAAACATCTGAGAAAATAAAATTGAAATCGGTCTATGGTCACTTAACCCTGTCACTTTGGGTCTACAGCAGCATGATACATCATGGCTGAGTATGTGACAGAGCAGGTCTATTTATGAATGGTGGTTGGGAAGCAAATGAGAGAGAGAGAGAGTGAGAGAGAGAGAGAGAGAGAGAGAGAGAGAGAGAGAGAGAGAGAGAGAGAGAGGCACCCCAATATTCCCTTCAAGGGCATGACCTCAGTGGCTTCCAGGAGGTTCCACCCCTTAAAGGTGATATCACCTTGTGATAGTGCCACAGGCTTTAATACATGGGTCCTTTAACAAATGACCTTTTAGGACATTTCAGACCCCAAATATAGAACACAGTCAAACCCCTTTTTTCTTTGGCTTCTGGTGAGACTTAAGACACATTTTGAAAGTGGAGCTGGAAAGATTGGTTGAAGGACTGGACTTGGGATATGAAAGGACAAGAAAGGTGAAAAATGACTAGATTATTTGAGTTGAATGCCTGAAGACTTGAGTTACTATTTCCCAAGGTGGAGTAAATTGGGAAATAGCAACTTAAAAAGATATGGAGTGTTCCAGGCATGGTGGCGCATGCCTACAATCAGTACTTGGGAGGCTGAGACAGGAGGATTGCAGGTTCTAGGATAGCCTCAGAAACTTGGAAAGATTCTCAGCAACCTATCAAGAAGCTGTTTCACAACAACAACAAAATAGAAGGATTGGGGATGTAACTCAGAGGTAGAATGCCCCTGGGTTTAATTCCCAGTATCACACACATACACAAAAATTGGAGTTCATATTATATATTAAATATCAGGTGCTGAATATTGGATTGAAGTGGTTCACAGAAATTTTGCTGTAAGAACTGTGAATCTGAAGAGGGCTCAGGACCTAAATTTGGGTGTCATCAGTTAAAAAATGTCACTCCTATCCAGGCGACTTTGTGCAGTGAGTGACAGATGAAGCGAATGCTAATGGAGAAGAGCCAGAGAACCAAGGTGTGGCACGGCCTTGTTGAGGTCATGAAGTGCTATGACTTGAATCACGTCACCCCTTTTCCAATTCAGATTATGGAAGTTCTACCCTGCAATGTGAGTGTATCTGAAATAGGGTCTTGAAAAAGGTCATCAAAGGTTAAATGAACTCACCATGGTGTATCTCTAATTGAGTGAGACTAGTGTCATTGTAAAAAGAAGAGACATCAGAATTCATCTGCAGAGAGGAAAGGCTGAGTGGGAACACAGCAAGAAGACCGTCATTTACCTGCTGAGGAGAAGAGAGAAGTCTCAGAAGAAACCAAACCTGCCTACCCCTTGACCTTGGACATGCAGCCTGTAGAACTCTGAGAAATAAAATTCTGTTCTTTATAAATGACTGTTTGTTACAAATTATGAGTCTGTAATATTCCATTACAAAAGCATAAAAAGGACTGACATATTTTGCTACTTAAACATGAGCAACTAAATTTTAATTTGTAAAGTTAAGGACAGAAATCTATGTGAGGTAACCCAAAGACAATGCTATCTGGTAGATTGTCCATATAACTATCTTTATGACATGTGGACAGCATTCTTTGAAGCATTTTTTTTCAGCTTGTAAAGAAAAACACATTTCTTTCTCTTGCTTTTCTTTGTAGTACATTTCTTTTTTTCTCGTGCTATTATGCCTCGTTGAGATTTTGATGAACAATTAAGGCCAAACCTACACATTGGTGTCAAAGAAGTAGTTTACAAAATGCAACGCTCAGATTGGTGACTTGCAAACAAATCATAAAGTGTTACCTAAAATTACCTTTGCTGTCTGAAAAATGACTACTAAATTTTACTATGCACAGAAGTGACAATTCCTAGTTATATGAAGATATTTAAACTTGATGAAGGAAGAATGGAGTTGGCAACTTATCTTTGATGTACTTTTATTAGTGAATTGTAATTACCCATCATAAGGAGGTTCAGAGTGACAGGAGCATGTGTGCCAGTAGCAGTTGATGTGTTTACCTTTGAATCTTACCCAGCTCCTTTTCTCTTCCCATACATCTATTAAGATTGGTACTGACAACTTAGGAATACACACAGCAGCATTTGAACCATTTCCTTCACCAAATCTCTTTCCTCTCCTCACTTCCCTCCCCAGAGCCCCTTCCATTCTTCTACTGGTCTTTCTCCTCATTTATCTGAATTTCCTTTTATGTATCAATTTCTCTCTAGCTTCCACTTATGATAGCAAACATGGTCATCCTTATCTTAAGAGTCAGTCCTTACTGGTTTGATGTACTAATAATCTACTTGGGAAGTTTTTCTCTTATTTATACACATAAATAGCCTAATGAATACTTGTTAGAAAACTCGCCAGGATGTGCACAAACTAAATAAACATTTACAGACAACCTTTCCCTTAAGACTGAGATTTTATATCCATCCTTTATTTTCTCTTGTCAGAAGAACTATACAATCCTTAAGGTGTGCAGATGCATGAAATCCAAAAGGAGCAATGAAACTGGAAGCACCCTGACCTAGGAGCAAGTGACAAAGAAAGTGTGACCATATTCAACTCCATTGGCAGAGGAACTGCAAACTTTGGATATCTTCCTGTTCCAAATGCATAATGAAGATGGTTAGAGATTAAAAGAGAGCATTAAAACAACACATACACATACAATCATCTTTGTGTAACAGAAATACAAGATGAATGGAAGTTGCTGTGCAGAGCTGATGCTTTAAGGCTACAGGGCTGAGAAACAGGCTACAGCAGCCCAGAAGCATCTTCGAAAATGAGAAGAAGAGCCTTCATGGAAAATGAGACGAGCTGCCCGTAAGAAGCAGCAGATCGACTGGGGCTACATTGGTAATGGAAAGAAGCACCCCAAAGGAACAGTTTATGGTCTATGGTGTTCAAGAGAGAAAAATAACAAAACAGCCTATGTTTAAGCACAGGTGCTCTCTGATTTTGTGGTGATGTCTACATGCTCAATTTCATCAGGTGACCAGAGTCCTCAGCTATTCAAAATAGATTTGGTCCTAAACTGGAACCGTGAGAAGTAGAAAGATAAGAAAGAAAGGGGGACAGGGGTTGAGAGAAAAGGAAAGGGAGGAAGGAATTAAGGAGGGAGGGAGGGAGGGAGGGAGGGAGGGAGAGAGAGAGAGAGAGAGAGAGAGAGAGAGAGAGAGAGAGAGATCTGTCATTCAATATCTATAAAATACGTCAGTTACACCTAAGGTAAAATAAAATGGAAAAGCATGATAGTAGGTGAATGTAAAAGTAATCAATAAGCAATATTTAAATAGGGAAATATATCCATTTAAACTAAATTTAATAGATTAATAAACTCCAAGATGAATAAATTCAATGAAAAGATAAAGTTTTATGATCATAGGAATTATCACAGAATCAAGTAAGGATAAAAAAAGTAAGAGTATATACACATATGTATACCCGTATACACATGCATCCATATGTGTACACAAACATTAAAAAGCATTCTATTAAACTAGATGGGTACAGGGGAGCATGTCTATAATTTCAGTACTTGGGAGGCTGAGACAGAAGGATCATAGGTTCAAGGCCAACCTCAGTAACAACAAGACTGTTTCAAAATTAAAAACAAAAATCAAAATGGTTGGAGATGTAGCTCAGAGGTAGTGTGTCTCTGGGTTTGATTTCCAATACTAAAAAAAAAAGCATGCTATTAGCAAGAGAGTAAATAGAGAAGTTTAAAAGTTTCAACATTAGTGAAATTGAAATTCCTAAAGAGACAAAGAAATGGCATAGAATCAATATTTACTCCAAAATTTAAAAAGAAAATGATAGATTACCTATAAGGTACATTGTAAACATATGTAGTTTAAATTAAAAAAAAAATACTTGTATTAAAATTTCTGAAATTCAAGAAGAAAGCCTATGATAGGAAAAAAGGAGAGATGCTTTTCAAATTACATCTATAGCCAGTAACAACAGAAGACAACAGATCAACTTTTCTGAAATACTAAAGGACATTATAACCCGAAACAGTTGTCCTTAAATATCAGGACCGAATTTGTTCCAGAACCACCTACTCCCCCACACAGATGAAAACAAATAGAAATGCTCAAGTCCCTTATGTAATAAAGTGACAGAGTATTTGCATGGAACCTCTGCACATTCTCTTTATGCTTAGAATCACCTCTAGATTATGTATGATGCTTACTGCAGTATAAATACTATTTATTTAAATAGTTGTTATACTGTGTTGTATTAGGACTGATGGAAAGAAAAAAACAAATGCATGTTTATTATGGACACGATTTTTAAAAAATATGTGTGATCAAGGATGGTTAAATCCACAGATATGGAATACACAGATATGGATGGCCAACTGTGCTTGCTAAACTAGCATTTAGTAGAAGAGTACACAAGAAACATTTCAGAAGTGCAGGACTAATACAGTTATTCATGATCACAATTTATTATTACTTTTTCTAAAATAGCATTCACTTATTTACCTTCACAGTGATTTATATTTCTTTATAGCAGCTATCACTCTAATATATTTGAGCATATCTATTGATTATGTTGTACACACACCACGTTATTCATTTTGGGTTTTCACCTGTCTTTCTCACTACAATTCTATTGCTGGATTTCCAATGCCTTGAACAGCATGAGTCCAAAAATATGCTGTGAAAAGTTAACATAGAACTACTGTGGACTCTGAGCACAGGTTTGAACTGCCTAGGTCCACAGTTATGGAATTTTTTTTTATTTTCCAAAACTTGAAGTAACTTACAGATGAACTGCTTAGTCTAGCAATATAAAAAATGTTATGAAATAGATTTTTATGAATAAATAAAATATATGTAGAGAGGGACCATTTACTACCATAAATTATATGCAAAATTAAAATTTACCAAAATTTCATGTATTCTCTTTTTTGTGGTACTGGAGATTGAACCCAGATCATTCTACCTAAGAGCTACACACCAGCCCTATTTATTTATTTTTTATTTATTTATGTTTTGAGACAAAGTTTCACCAGGTTTCTGATAGTCTTGCTAAATTGATGAGGCCAAACTCAAACCTGCAATCTCCCTCTCTCATCCTGTCAAGTGCTGGGATTACAGGCATGTGCTACAACTTCTGGCTCAAAATTCTAAAAATTCTATAATAAAAAGTAAAAATTTACCAACATTTACAGACACGAGTATGAACTGTACGCAATGCCATCATAGTCAACTGAAATGTGATCAAATGTAAAGATGCAGTTTTAAGCAACTGTATAAATTGTCTGCACTACAGATTGTATAGTGATAATTTCATCACCACCTCCTGTTGCTACTGCTGTGAGCTCAGGTGTTGCCAGTGTCTGCTTAAAACACCCTGTGAGCTAATCATCTCTGCATGAGCAGTCAGCTTCTCCAGTAAATTACATATCACAGCATAAAGCTTTCTGTCAGGTTTCTTGTGTATTTTTCACCATATGTAATGTATACAACATTAAAATATATGTTGATATATTATTTATGTTCTTGGTGAGGCTTCAGGTCAATACCACACTCTTAGCAATTAATTTTGGGGACTCTAAAATTACATGAGAAGTTTTGACAGTGCAGGGGATTGGTTCCTCTAGTCCTTGTGTTGTTTAAAGGTCAATGTATTTTATAAGATAGACCAGGTTGGCTCAACTGTGTGGAACATAAATAAACTGTGATATACTCATACAATGGAATGTTATTTTGCCCTAAAAGTTGAGCTATCAAGCCATGAAAAGGCATAGAGGAAACTTAAATGAATATTACCTAGTAAAAGAGATACAGTGTCAGAAGGCTATATATTGTATATTCCAAGTACATGGTGCTCTGGAAAAATAGAAAGTATGAGGACAGTAAAAGGATTGGTGGTCACCAGAGGTTAGTAGGGAAGAAGAAATGAATATGTGGAGCATAAAGGGTTTTCAGGGCAATGAAACTACTCTGTATGATATATTGTAGATATATTTCACTATAAATTTGGCCAAACTCATAGAATACACAAAACCAAAACTGGACCCTACTGTAGACTATGAACTTAAGATGGAAAAAATGTGTCAATGCAGGGTTATCAATTGTAGGAAATGGACCACTCTGGTGGGGGAGGCTGATAGTGCATTTGTGGGGACAGAAGTACATGGGAAAACTGTATTTTCCTCTTAATTATGTTGTGCACCCAAAACATCCCTTAAAATGTTAAAAATAAATAAATGATATTTCAGTTTTATAAAGTTCTTTATTATTTGCATTTCTGTAATTTATCTTCTACATGTTTAATTAACGACACATTTTCGTATCTCTTTCTCTTGCCAGTTACTTATATTCTGATCTGTTATTGACTTTGTAATGAAGTAAATAATAATCTAGACTTAACGATCTGCATGACTATTGAATTTCCGTATGACAAATGGCTGTAACTATATTTTATTATAATCAGTGGGATTTGTGCCTGTACTCTAAGCATTGCTATCATTTGAAATAACAACCTGGAGTCCACATCTCAGGAATCATTAGGGTTTGGAAAGAAAACATACTTGATAATGAAATATAACAATGAGAATTGAGGAAAATATTTCCTAACGAGTGAAACTGAGGTGAGAAAGCTGGCTAGAGAGAAAGTATGGCACCCCTGCGATTTATAAGCAAACACATAGGATCTAGCAAGGACTTAAGCATAGCACTTCAGGCAATAGTCTCCGGCTTCTCGAATTTATGCTCACCTGAGCATAAATTCCAGAACCTGGAAGGTTCTGTCATCAAAGTACTGTTTTATCCATCCTAAAATGAAATGTAGAATGACTGTTGGAATGCCTGAGATATATGTTAAAATCTTTGGAAAATTTTAATGAACAGTTAAAAATCTGGAATGCTGCTTTTGTGTCTTCTTGCTAAAACACGTTTTGTTTTGTCTAAGGCATGTTTTTATTGCAATAAATCACCAGGTAACCTGATAACCAGGTAGTAGAAGAGATGACTTAGAGCCTTTATTTGACTCTAATTGCCAAAGACAATTGACATGTATCAAAAAAAGCTGATCTTGTCTTATGAGTAGATCATCGGCAGACAGAAGAATTATGTGACAGAAGATTGTATCAGTCACTATACTCCAGAGAAACAGAGGCAATAAGATATATTTCTTTATATATCTATATCATATTTGCATATATATGCTTATGTTGTGGTTTGGATATAGAATGTTTACTGGAAAAAAACTCATGTATTGGTAATGCAAAAATGTTCAGAGGTGAAATAATTGAATCATGAGGGCTGTAGTCTTCATTTGAATAGATTTATTGTCTGGCAGCATAAGCAGGTGGGGCATGGATAAAGGAGGCAGGACATTTGGAGTGTGGCCTTGGAGGCTACATATGTCCATGGGCCAGTCTCTCTCTCTCTCTCTTTCTCTCTCTCTCTCTCTCTCTCTCTCTCTCTGCTTCTGGCCTCCACCATGTGAAAGCAGTATTTTTCTGCATACCCTGCTTCGGAGCCCGCCCCATGGATTAAAACCTCTGAAATTATGAATCCCCATAAATTTTTCTTCTTCTAAGTTGTTCTTGTCAGGTGCTGAGGATGCTGACTGAACACACATGTTGTTATACTTAGATATAGAATGCTCCTTGCAGAGCTCATTGATTAATATTCAAGGTTGATAGAGTTAAGTCATGAGAGTTCTAATCTCAGCAGTGAATAAATGTGATGCAA
Source organism: Graphiurus murinus (assembly GCA_004027655.1). Taxonomy (NCBI): domain Eukaryota; kingdom Metazoa; phylum Chordata; class Mammalia; order Rodentia; family Gliridae; genus Graphiurus; species Graphiurus murinus. The sequence continues at coordinate 10,780 of PVLC010007347.1, read as the reverse complement.
TGGGTTTATCTGGGTGGTGACCTGGGCTGGTAGCATGTGACTGGAAAAGACAGATCCCCCCTGGGATTACAGCCTTGGTGATTATCTATTGATTCCTCCTCCTACTGCTCTGTCTTGATTCCAGCCTCTATAATGTGAAAGCATAGGCTTGCGATATCCCTCTTCCTACTTCCTGCTACCCTGCCCTGGGATCCATGGTCCCTGGCCTCACAAGGACTGGACCTGAAATCATGAGCAAATAGATCTGCCTTCCTCTAAGTTATATGCTGAGATCTTTGTTTATAGCAATGAAAAATGCTGACGACTAATACACACATATGAGAGAGAGAGAGAGAGAGAGAGAGAGAGGTTAAGGCATTGACTCATGTGGTTTTGAATGTAACTACAGAGGCTGGCTAATCCAGAATTTGTAGGACAGGCCAGAAGGCAGAAAAGTCAAGTTGGACTTCTACGATACAGTCTTGAGGCAGAATTCTTTCCCAGGAAGTCTCAGATTTTGTTCTTAGAACCCTTATGTTGTTCAAAGAGGTCAGTTTACATTATCCAGTTTGAGCTCCTTTACTTAAAGTCAAATTGTAGGTGTTAATCACATCTACAAAATACCTTCATATCAACACTTAGGCTGGTATCTGACAAAATAGCTGGGCACCAACAGCCTGGCTGAGTCGACAAAATAACAGCCATTTTTATGCTCTTCTCAATATAAAGAGCACTCAGTCAGGAGGAATTACAGCCTGGAGGGCAGAAGTTCCAAGTTGGCTGTCCAAGAACCTTGGCAGATTCAGGAAGAAGAGGCAAGAAACTTGCTGTGTACCATCAGGGATATTTAACTACAGAGATCACAAAATCACCTGTCATGGATGAGATGTATTTAAAAGTCAATGGGGGGTGTTAATAATTATGTCAAGATACAAGTTGAAACATAGATGCTCTCAATTAAACTGTGATGCTTGTTCATCTACATTATATTCTGATCAATGTCAAGCTTTCCTTAATCCTAGCCATCAGGATAATCACTATAGCACTTACCTAAAGGTGAAAAGAAAACGGGTGGAAAGAGAGATAGACACTTCCATCTCAACATATTCCACAACAGGATGGAATTACTGGCAGAAGTTTTCTTCCCTGTAGCTTGAGGGAGGAATTGCAAAAAAGATGAGCAAAAAGTTGCACCAACATGTCCATCAACAGAGAACTTTTCCTGAACTGATGATAGGCATAACCTACATTTACAAGGTCCCCAAAATATTTATTTCTTGCATGTCTGAAAGTTTACATTATCCCAATAATATAGGATAGGCAAGTCATTGAGGCAAATATGCAAGCACTGGCAACTCTCCTCAGGATGCAGAGGTCCTAGAAGTCATATCCCATCTTGCTTTTGACAGAATATTAACATAACTTGCAATGAAGTTTTTTCATTTTTGAAATATGACTTAATTTTGTGCAATGGATTACATAAATAGCTGAAAAAATTGAACGGATGGAATGAACACCTAATACTAATGATTCTATATTTTTTATAAAACCCATAAGGAAGTCTTGTTTTCTGCAAAATTATTTCCACTCTTTGCCTCTCCAGGTGACCTTTCCATGTCCTTGGTGTTTACTGGGGCCAGGCAAGTATTTCTGACCAATGGTGTGCATCCTTACCAAACAAGGGTTTGATTGCAAATGCATGATCATTCAGAATGAAAAGAGGTGTCCTCTTTGCTTAGTGGCAAATTGTTTGGTGAAGCTGCTGAATGAACTTGGAAATCAAATAATGTACCTAATGGCTATGTGCCTCTAGTGGAAGAGTTTGGAGGCAGAATGTTGTTAATGGTGTTTGCCACTCTATTTGAGAAGGCACTAAAAGAAAGAGAATAGAGTTGTCTAGCTTGTAATAAAAAATTGAGAGTGAGGATATTTAGCTACTTATAGATTTGGAATAAGTAACTGCTGTCTAATCCCAAACAGTAAAGAACAGATAAATTCTTTGAGTGACAAAGTCAGATTAATCCTCTGCCTAGAAGTATGAATAAAATTAACAGTATAGCTTTTAAATCTATTGTTAATTCTTTGAAAGGCATAGGCACAGTTCTATTTAATCCTTTTAGATGGACAAAATAACTTAGGAGAAAGATTTCAGAGTGTGGTTCTCTCATGGAAATAACATGGGCTCTGGTACCAGCAATTATAACCAGATAAGGAGGACTAAATGTCTTGGAAAGAGCTGTGACTGAGGCTCTTGGAATGTGCTGCCCATTGAAAGAAAATGGATAAGATTGCTTCTGAACAAACCACTTGGCAAAGAAAACAAGATCTTGGTTAAGTTTCATGGTTTCGTACATTAAGCAATCATTAACCTTCACATTTATATTGGAGGAAAAGGTTCCCAGTCTCAAAAGAGGTGTGGTGGCTTTGAGGATATGCTACTTAGCCTGTCAAGTGCAGAGGGCATATGGCCAGAGATCCATGTGCTGCCCTCTGAAATCATCAGCACATGTACGCTGAGGTCACACTCCCTGCAGCTGCTCCCACCTCGTGACTGGACAGTCAGGGAGCAGAGGCAGGCCCATCCCTGGAGATGAGGACCTCTCTGATGCATGACTCTGGTGCGAGGATTCACAGATGTCCTTGCCACAGTTTCCTTGGAGGTACCTAGAATTTTAGGATGGTTCAGCCCTTCTTTCATTATCCTTTCCTTACTTCCTTCTGTCTGTCTTCCCTGTGGGCTCAGACCTGAATCATGATCTGAAGGTTCCCCAGCTCCACACAGATTCCTAAACGTATTGGATTAACACTCTCTTTTTGGAAAACAAAAATTATTGAGTTCCCCACAAGCCAAGAACCTTTGACTGCACCCTTATTTTTTTTTTGGCGGTACTGGGGATTGAACTCAGGGGCATTCTACCTCCGAGCTATACCCCCAGCCCTATTTTTTATTCTTTATTTTGAAACTGAGTCTCACTAAGTTGCGGAGTGCCTCACTAGGTAGCTGAGGCTGGCTGCGAACCCGGATCCTCCGGTCTCAGCCTCCCGAATGCTGGGATTACAAGCGTGCGCCACCACGCCCGGCTCTGCACCCTTATTTTTATTAGTTACTTCCCAATTGCACTGGAGGCTATCCCCCCTCCACACACCATTCTAGTATCTCCTCTTGGTATGGTATCATAGACTTTGGGAATCTTGCTAGAACTTACCTCATTTTTTTTTCTTGCAGGCATTAGTACTAATAAATTTCTTGCATGTTTAATCTTCTCTTGGTGTCAGCTTCTCAGAGGGCTCAGAGAATCATAGAGGGAATGTTCTCCAGTGTCCTCTTCAGAGGTGATCTATAAGGATAGTAGAAAATGTAAGACTTCCAGAGGTTAGACAAGAGGACCAAATAAAACAAAAACTGGGATCTCTTCTCCTATGGAAAAAATCCCTTCCCATCCCCAGCTGCTTAGTATCTTAGATTCTCTTTGCTGCCTAAATAGAAGCATTGATTGTGAGTATCCTGTTACTGACTCACGATTTTCATAGGGTGCTTTGGGGACAAATACTTCTTGTTTTGAGTGCACAAATCACTAAATCAAGAGGATCTGGTTCAAACCAGAGGTATAGACTAAAACAGTCAGAAGTCAAAACACAACAGTTATTTTAATAGAGAATTCAATAGAAAATTTTGTTGATTAAGTATTGGGGGAGTGAAATGGCACAACAGTGGTATAAAAGCATCATCTGGAGAACCTAAAGGAAGCAGACACCAACTCTAGGGGTTGGAAATTGAAGAAATGGAGGAGCTGGGTGTCAATCCTGTGACTGGTGAATTTGGAAGAGAATTCTCAGGGAATGGAATGTAAACTTCCCACTGGACTTCAAGAAGCTGATGCTGCTGTCTCTGAAAGCAAAGAGAGGTTCTTTTAGAAATATTGAAAAATTATAATCTTTAATCAGCTGGTTTTACTGGAATAACTTCCACTGATGGGCTGAAGAGGAAGTACTGAGTGATTTTGATTGTATTAAAAGGCAATTATCACATACATTTTTTTTTTCTAATCTTCTTCTAAAACCACTTTGATGGTGAGACCCGTCGGGAATTCAGCTGGCAAAAGTGAAAACATGGTTTTTCGAATCTCAGTGTCATAAAGTGGAGTGCAGATGGTGAGGTTGAAGCTGAGAGGTAATAGCTTAATCATGAACACACCCCTGCTGTCAATACTTGTGTGCACCCTTACACATCAAGCCTCAAGCTCACGGTATGGCTGGATGAAATGCTTGTAGGCTCTCTCAGGGACTTGAGTGTATTTAACTTATGAAATGCAGAGTGAAATAAATATATGTTGACTGGGAAGGTAGACCGTGTTACTCTTCAGGGCTACTTGGAACCCATGGCTTTTTTTCCCCCAACTTTTTGAGTATAGGATTAGTTCCTTCTCTCACATTTATGATCAATGGTGCCACAAGTCCATTTCTGGACAATCAGTTGAGGCTAGAAATATCATGTATCATTTCTGGACTGCACATTTAATTTTCATCCAAGGATCCAGGAGCACCCCTTTCCTTTTCCACTACAAAATGACTCCCAGTATCCAGATGGTAGCTTCTTCTTTATCAGTTTGGACTCTAAGGGACCGAGAATCAGCGTATCCAGTGAGCCACAGATTATGAAGCTTGGAGAAGAAAAGAACCTTTTTGTTGTATGTGCTTACACTATTGAAATGTGGGGGTTGTTTGTTATTGGAGCATACTGGCTCATTCTGACGGGTAATATATCATATGGACTCAAAATGGCATATACTTCCTCTAGAAATGCAGTCAATTTAATGAATATTTTAATGTTTCTTTTGAAAATTGTTTATTTCTGTCCCATGTCTTTGCCAAAGAATCTTTGAGATGACTGATGAAAACGTAATATTAAAACAAAACCAAATAATACTTTTTTATAAACATGAACACAATTGACTTGAATTGCAGAGCTATGAATGTTAGAGGCCTTCCTCCACTTCAAATTTAAAAAAAAATTGAAATATTTTTCATTGGAGCCGGGCGTGGTGGCGCACGCTTGTAATCCCAGCATTTGGGAGGCTGAGACCGGAGGATCTGGGTTCGCGGCCAACCTCAGCTACCTAGTGAGGCACTCCGCAACTTAGTGAGACCTGTTTCAAAAATAAAAATAAAAAATAGGACTAGGGGTGTAGCTCAGAGGTAGAATGCCCCTGAGTTCAATCCCCAGTACCACACAATATATATATTTTTAATATATATATTTTTTCATTGGACAAAAAAAAGACACCTTTACAAGTTTGAAGAAATGAAAATGTATCTAATACTTCCAGTCATAATACAAATATAAAGTGACTGTTGGTGGTTCAGTGTTAACATGGTCTTTAAATCTTATTAGAATCCAGAGGATTCAACAGTACACAGCATAAACAAGTCAATAATTCATCAATGAAAATAAACTAATCTCTAAATATGTAAAGTATACACAGTTTAAAAAAGACAATGGCTATTTGTGTCTTTAAAAAAAAAAAGAAAGCTTTATAGTAAGTGATCCTACAAACTACCAAGTGGTCCTTTGAGCCTCAATTTTCATAATGTTATCCTGAGTTTGTTACACAGCAAATATCATTGTAACCTTTCCAAAAGCCAGGCTTTTAATTATTAGGATAAAATTTTATACCTCATTTCATTATATTACTTTATACTTTTTAAGTCTCATAATCCATTTGGATATGTGTGGAATTGGTCTTGTGGATATTTCCAAAGAGAAGGCAGTTGTTTTAATTTATGTTTGAATTATAGTTTCCAAGTACCCAGACTCTATTGGCAAAATTTAATAATTATTAAATGCCTTTAGTTAATGCTTTCCCTCACCCCTTTTAGTTTGGCCTGATTGTGTCCCCAAATGTGAAGGTTCAGACATGATTCTGTTTAAATTTTAAGTATCCCAGCACATACGCTGCATGCCAAGCATATTTACCTCTCTTTTCTCTTTTTTGGGAGGGTGGGGATTTTTCCTCCAAGCTACATACATGGACTTTTTATTTTTGAAACAGAGTCTCCCTAAATTGCTGAGGGTCTCAGGAAGGTTGGCCTTGAACCTGGGATCCTCCTGCTCAGCCTCTCAAGTAGTGGGATTACAAGTGTCTACCACCATTCCTGGTTTAGCATATTTCTTGTAATCCAGTCTTAAATTCTTTGTTGCAATGTGGATTGTATCCAGAAAAAAACAAAACAAAACAAAAAACCTGAGAACACCTGGATTGGCTAGAAGCAGGTATCTGATAGACTGGTTTTCTACTTTCAGGATGTACAATAATTACTTTGCCAAAACTAGGGAATCAAGTGAGGTCACCTCTCATTAAAATTCTGGCCAGCTGAAGTCTGAAGTAGGGGAACTGTTCCAGGGAAACTCTAAGCAAATAATGACAGAAACAAAGTTTACTCAGTTCCTCACCTTCATCGCTCTAGGAGGCTGTACTGTCTAAGATTTCATGCTTCCAGTTTGGAAAATACTGAGGTAGATTGATTTCAGATACATTTCTGATGCCAAGTGAACAGAGGATAGTTTGTGGCAAGAACCCTTCTGGTGAAGGCAAGGATTAATTTTCTAATGATATTACTGTTCGACTTTGAAATTGATTATTTTCTTCCCCCAAACACAGAAAATGCATTATTGTCATTATTTCATAACAAAGATCACTCAAATTCACAAGTTTTATAAACAGAAATAAAACAACAAAAACCGAGTCCTCTCACTTAGAGATTCACTACCTTGTGCTCAGGAGCTTCTAAATATCACATTGTGGGCGTATGGATAAAGTCCCTTATAATGAGTCTTGTTATTAACCAGTCACACACACACACACACACACACACACACACACACATACACACACACACATATACGCACACACATACACACAACACACACACATCAGACAGTGACATAAAAATTTTTGGTACTTTTTTCCATCAGAGCCATTTTCTATACTATTTGTGTGAATATTTTACCTGGATTTACCAGTTATTTTTCTCATATTTTTGCCTTACCTTCAGCTCCTGGCTTCATCCTGGTGGAGAAGTATGTATCTCTAGGCTCTCCATGATTTCTTCAGAGAGACAGGAACTAGGAGTTCTTTATCTCCTTAAGGCTTTCATTCATTCACACCTTTTTTACTCCACAGTAGAGCACAGGAACTAGCAATGATGTCCGCTCCAGTAGCACATAGCTAATGTGATATTATGTTTACAAAGACTCTCCTTTGTATTTTATCTCAAAAAAGCCCCTTTTACTATAAGGAATGAGAGAGAAAGAAAATGCCTGTCCTATCATCACCCATGCCAATCTTTGTCTTAGGTTCTGTCCTGTTCCCTTCCATCCTCCCTGCACTCCACATTGCATTCTGCCAGTCCCTCTAAGGAAAGAGATCTGCAAGTCATTAAGTCTTGTAGTGCACGGAGCCAATAAAAGTCTTATCAGATGTTGTAGCTTTATGCTGACATCTGTCTCTAATGGCAAAGGAAAATATGGTCAGAGAGAAGGTGAAATTGTTGAATTAAAAATCAAGCGCACCCAAAACGGCATAGTATTTCTAAAAGTTACAGAGGTTAATCACTAGCAGTGCCATCTCCATGGAGAAGTAGAACGTATTATCATATCTAAACTTGCTGCCAATATGTTTAAGCAGGAAAGGGCATTGTGGGTAATCACCTTCTGGCTGGATGAGACATATCAATCAACACATCGACTCAAAGGAGCTGGAGCTGCTATAAAATCAGAATAACGGCCCAGTACACTGTCTAACGATCTGAAAGTCAGGTCTGTGACCCTGGTAAATGACTGTGTACATGGAACCCAAAGAGAATTGGGATATAATTTGAACACTAACACAATTAGCATGTTGGTAAAAAAAGATATGCAGAGAAGGCTCGTTTGGAAAGATACCCTTTTAGGCTTCAGAGAACTCCTACTGTGGCCCCACCGGTATGCTCTTCCTTTCAAATGCCATCCTCGCCTTTCATTGCCAACTTTGCTTTGACTAGGAGCCATATTAGTCTATAAAAGCATAAAGGTTAGCTTTCCATTGCAGGAGTGTGTAAAGGAAGGACAAGAGCAGAGCTGAAATCATAAAAAGAAAGAACGCCAATATGTCATGGGATTGCTCAAACTCGAAGGCACAAAATTAATCAGAAAGCCCCTCCCCCATCCCTCCTCCTAAGGGCTGAAACAAATAAGAGACAAAGGAAGCCTTGCCCTTCTTGTTCCCTATTGCTTGCCCTTTTTGAGCCTCACAGTCAGAGTTCTTCAAATGCCACAGACGGAAGGTTAAGGGGGCCTTTAGTTAAAATGCAAAATAGCTCTTACCCCAGAGGCATTCAGTAGTGAAAAGACGATATCAAGGCATGAAGAAGTTAATCCTAAAAAAAAATCTTTTCAGCACAAGGCAAGAGAAAAGCCTTGATTTTTTTCTCTTTTCAATAGTGAGTTGTGGAATTCAATTACAGAATTCTAAATTATATTATTTATTTTCAGAATTTAAGATTTGGTCTCGGAGGGAGTTGATAGTGTGAGGTGGGATCTGCGGAGGGTTGGTGGTTGATAATACCATGACTCACACCCAGGTAGAGGATGGATGAAAAAAAATAATAATAAATCTTAGCATTTAAAATTATAGTCTTCATGAATTTATCATATGTTAAAATGGTGGATTTTTAATTAGGTCACATTGAATTAAGGCAAATGACAGGCCAGTTTTATTTTAAAAATATCAAACTCAATCTCCCATACTGGAAACTATGATTGTAAAATAACAATAAAATTTATATTTATTTTCTGATTATTATGTGTTACCTCTATAGGTTTTCTTTGTCTGGATTCCCTTCATTTATTTTCCGAGATTGAAGCAGAGAAATTAGACAACTTACCCAAGATCACGCAGGCTTTGGAGGTAGGATATGCTTTCAGGAAGGTGACCCCAAAGGCAGACCTCCTGACTGCCATGCTCAGGTAGCTGTTATAAATACATCATGTTTGTGAAAGAACCATTCAAAGACAAGATTGCAGGTAGATGCTCAGTTTCTTTCATATCAGAAGAACTTAGGTAAACATTCCCAGTATATCTGACAATTTGTAGTTTTTCCCCCTCAAAGTCTCTGGAAGTAAACAATAGGCTAGGAAAAACGTTGTATTCAGATTTATAGTTAGATCCAGACATAATAAGTTATACTAAATTATTTTGTCATTCCCTTTGTAAAAATGAAAAAGCTTGGTGTTTGAGTGGAATGTAGGTTAATTTTTTCCATGGGCTGTTTCGATGTACTTGCTAAGACACATTCTTTGTGGCTAGGTACACTGGCCTGAGTGACATTGGAAGTAAATATCACCTTCACCAGATTTCCCAGTATTGCTCATGAGTCAAATGGGACAGGGAAATCCCTGGAGTTCCCTGGGAAACACACTGTCAGACTTTCAGACTTCCTAGTTTCCAATCTTATGCTCTTGAGAAAATGGGCTAAAATATTAATTATTATATATTTTTAAATTTTTTATATTGAAGATTGGACCCAGGGTCATTCTACTTCTGAGCTAAACCCCACAGTCCTTTCTATTTTTTTTTTTTTATTAACAGGGTCTCTCTAAGTTGCTGAAGGTCTCACTAAAGTGCGAGGCTGCCCTCAAACCTACAATCCTCTTGTTTCAGTCTCCCATATACTGAGATTGTAGGCACATTCCACCTTGCCTGGCTTGATATATTAATTTTTAACAAATTAACTTAAATATATATTTATGAATATATATATATAAATATAACACACACACACACACACATATATATATATATATATATATATATATATATATATATATAAAACAACACACATAAAACAAAATACAAATAAAATGTGTTTTAATATACTTTAGTAGTATCTGAAATAAAGATGAATAGAAAAAAAATACAGTGTTCTCTAGTTAAAACTCCCCAGATCCACCCCAGTATTTTTTCCTATTGAGCTGACACAGGTCAGAGGCTCACAGGAGCTTTATAGTTTAAAGACATTCTGACCGTCTTCAGCCCCTCTCTGGAAACTGGACCCACAAAACCTCCTGAGTTTATAGGTACAGGCCCAGGAAGAGGTGAACTAGGACGAGTGATGAAAAATTAAACAAGTGTGTGGTGGTGGTGTAGAAATTGCAAATCACTGAGGAAATGTAAATGTTATTATCATCCTGGCTGCTACTGTTAGAGTAAGTAACAATTTTGTAGAGGGAGGACGTTTCCTCATTGTGTAAAGACACATCGGAAATTCATATCTCCTTTTTCGTATGGCTCATTTAATGCAACAATTTTTGAGTCATAAAATAGGAAGAAGCAGTCTTCATGATAATAATAGTAATAATGGGAAAAGCATCTGTATTATAACTAGAGATGTTATCCGAACTCTTGCCATATGCGACTGCTGTTTAACTTACAACTACCTACTCTTTCTTTCCTCCTCAGAAAAGTTCCCATCGTTGTCCTCTGCTCAGTCAATGGTACTGAGTAAGGCTAGGGTGGGGACTTGGGGAGTCTGGGCTTAGGGAAATTGCATTCTGTGATGTATCCTTACAGGAAAAGAGGAGCCGATTAATCATAAATCTGAACGGGAGGCAAAATTGTGGAGAGTAGTTGGGCAGTAGGTCACATGAGCATCAAGCCCTAGCATTCAGCATCCATACCCAGTAGACAACGGTGTCCTTTCTGAGGCCAGTTGCTTGCTTTTTCCAAGTCGCTTTAAACTCCTATTTCTTTTTTTTTTTTTTTTT
>PVLC010007346.1:0-63845 GCA_004027655.1 Graphiurus murinus | reverse complement strand
CGGATCCTCCGGTCTCAGCCTCCCGAATGCTGGGATTACAAGCGTGCGCCACCACGCCCGGCTTGAAATCTCATTTCTAAATAAAAAATAAAATCAGTCTGGGGGTATAGCTTGGAGGTAGAATGGCCCTGGGTTCAATTCCCAGCACCATAAACAAACAAACAAAAAATAAATAAGTAAATAAATAAATAAATAGGGGTGGGGGTGTAGCTCAGTGGTAGAGTGCGTCCCTGGCATGCCTGAGGCCCTGAGTCCAATCCTCAGTACTGCAAAAATAAAATCAAATACACACATACACACCCGCCCACTATTATTTCTCTGGCACTTTATCATGTTGCTCATCTCCATTCTAAAAGCCTGCCTCCTCAATTCCTCCTTCCTGTGCAGGCCCCACCTCCTTCCAGATGATCTCCGCTGCATAGGATGACTGGGAACATGCCTGGCACCCAACAGGTGCTCAGTATAACTTGTTGAATAAATTATTTGAAATCCCCACCACACCCTATGGGGTCGGGAGAGCTATGATTATACCCATTTTACAGACGAGCAAGTCAAGGCTGAGAGAAGCCAAGCCACTTGCCATGGTTGGGATTTAAAGCCAAGCAGCCTGGCTCCAAAACTGGGCATGTGATTTCCTCTATGTCCAGATCTGCTCCAATGTCAACGTGGGGGCAGGATCCAAATCTCTCCACATCTAGATGGACCCTCGATGAAGCTCTACTTCACAGGTCAAACTCTTCATGTTTCATCTCATTTGAGCCTAATAAAACCCTATGGCAGCTGGGTGTGATGGTGCACACCTGTAATCCCAGCTCTTGTGAGGCTGAGAAAGGAGAATCTCGGGTTTGAGGCCAGTCTCAACAACTTAACAAGACCCTGTACTCAAAAAATCAGATAAAAGAGGGCTGGGGGTGTAACTTGGAGGTAGAATATCCCTGGGTTCAATCCCTAGTACCACAAAAAAAACCCTATGGTGTCAGTCCCACGATTTCCCCCTGAAAGATGAGCAAACAGAGTCAGAAAGGGATCAAGTTACTAAGGACACACAGGATGTCCTTAGCATGTTTTTGTGTGTGTGTGTGATGGTTCTCACCAGTTGTCTTGTATACCCCTTAAGAATTGTTCACACACATCTGCCTTGTTTTTCCAGCTACAAACTGTGATGTCTGAGGCCTCCCTTGCTCTATCCCCTCCTCCCGCAGTGTCCTGCACTCCAGCAGGGTGGGCTGTGTTCCACAAAGGCTTCCTAATGGCTGATTTGCACCCTTCGAACCAGGCACACCTGCTGCTCTGCCCATTTCCCCCAGATGAGGTCTTGATTTGGGCTCTGGCAGCCCTTTCCATCCCAGGGTCAGCCCTTCAGTCTAGGCTGGAGGCTCCCCAAAGACGCCTTATCTCTGGGAATTCAGGGATCCCATCTCCTACTTAGGGCATCAAAACAGCAGGAAAGCACAATGGTTCAGAGCGAGGACTCTGGGTTCCAGTGTCCCAAGCCCAAAGGCCCTGGCTCTGCAACCTCGGGACAGTCACTTAACTTTCTAAGCCCCAGTTCTCTGATACAGTAGTCCTCTCTTATCCACAGAGGAATATTCCAAGACCTCCAGTGGATGCCTGAAACCCTGGATAATACCAAACCTCTAGATACTATTTTTTTTTTCTACACATACATACCTATGATAAAGTGTAACTTATAAGTTGGGCACAGTAAGCCTGGTGTGGTGGTGCATGCTTGTAATCCCAGTACTTGGGAGGCTGAGACAGGAGGATCACACATCCCCAGCCAGCCTCAGCTTCTTAGTGAGGCCCTCCGAAACTTAGTGCGACTGTTTCAAAAATAAAGAATAAAAAATAGGGCCGGGCCCGGGCATGGTGGTGCATGCTTATAACCCCAGTATTTGGGAGGCTGAGACTGAAGGACTGGGGTTCGTGGTCAGCCTCAGTTACTTAGTGAGACCCTGTTTCCAAATAAAGAATAAAAAATAGGGCTGAGAGTATAGCTCAGAGGTAGAATACCCCTGGGTTCAATCCCTAGCACCACCAAAAATAAAATGGCATAGTAAAAGATGAGGATGTAGAGTATTTGCCTTAGGTTCAATCCCCAGCACCCCCAAAATTAGGCACAGTAAGAGATTAATAATAATAACAATCAAGTAGAACAATTATAACATAATGCAATAAAAGTTATTTAAAACTTACAAATTAGCCGGGTGTGGTGGCTCATGCTTGTAATCCTAGCATTTAGGAGGCTGAGACCAGAGGATCCGGGTTCGAGGTCAGCCTCAGCTACCTAGTGAGGCACTCCGCAACATAGTGAGTCCCTGTTTCAAAATAAAGAATAAAAAATAGGGCTGGGGGTATAGCTCAGAGGTAGAATGCCCCTGAGTTCAATCCCCAGTACTGCAAAACAAAACAAAACAAAAAACTTACAAATTGTTTATTTCCAGGATCTTCCACTTAATATTTTCTGACTGCAGTTGACTGCAGTTAGCTATGGAAAATGAAGCAGAGGACAAAAGGGACTAGTTTAGAGCCGGGTGTGGTGGCGCATACTTGTAATCCCAGTACTTGGGAGGCTGAGACAGGAGGATTGCAGGTTCATGGCCAGCCTCAGCTACTTAGTGAGACCCTCTGCAACTTAGACTCTGTTTCAAAATAAAGAATAAAAAATAGGGCTGGGGATGTAGCTCGAAGGTAGAAGGCCTCTGGGTTCAATCCCCAGTACCGCAAAAATGAATGAATGAATAAATGGGACTAGTATATGTAAAATAAGGTCAATAAGCCAGATGCAGTGGCACATGCCTTATAATTCCAGTACTTGGAAGGCTGAGACAAGAAGGGTCACAAGTTAGAAGCCAGACCCAGCAATTTTGTGAGACCCTGTATCAAAAGGAAAAACAAAAAGGGTCTGGAGTTGTAGCTAAGTGGCACAGCACTCCTGGATTCAATCCCCAAGTATCATAATAAAATAAAATAAGATCAATAGTAATAGGGATGTTATGATGAGTAAATGAATCTACACTGAAGCTGAGACAGGAAGATCGCAGGTTCAAGGCCAGGGTGGAGTAATGTAGTGAGACCCTATTTCAAAATAAAAATAAAAAAGGGCTGGAGATGTAGCTCAGAAGTAAAACACCCCTGAGTTCAATCCCCAGCATCACATACACACACAAAAAGATTATCTATTTATTAAATTAAAAGAGTATCTGGTATGCTGGGCATGGTGGTGTATGCATAACAATCCGGGTTCGTGGCCAGCCTCAGCTACTTAGTGAGGCCCTTTGCAACTTAGTGAGGCCCTGTTTCAAAATAAATAATAAAAAATAGGACTCGGGGTGTAGGTTGGAGGTAGAATGTCCCTGAGTTCAATCTCCAGTACTGCAAAAAAAAAAAAGGACTGGGGTTGTAGCTCGGAGGTAGACATAGTAAATGATGTTTGTTAAATAAATTAAAGTGGAGGCCGGGCTGGGGGTGTATCTCAGTGGTAGACCCTGTGCTTAGCATGCACGAGGCCCTGGGTTCAATCCCAGCACCAAAAAACAAAACAAAACCTACATAATAAATTAAAGTAGGGCTCTACCTAGCCATGGAAGGGTCCTTGTAACAAGGTACAGGGCAAGTGACAAAGCAAAAACCAGTTCCAAACAGACAACCAAAGACACACAGGGAAATAGAAAGAGGTGGCAGAGGCCTTACCCCTTCAAGAAGACCGCGTGGCAGGGACCCACTCCCCAACTCCACATCCTCCAGAGCCACAGGACCCTCATTTCCTAGCCTCATCAGACTGACCTAAACCCCCCCCAAGCCACTTCCCCTTTCTTCCCTCTAACTTAAGTCTTTCCATGCAGACAAATTATGGCCACAATCCAGGACATGCCTCTGTTAGTTGCTGTGTGACCTTGGGCAAGTCACTTAGCCTCTCCGAGCTTCACCTTCATCATCTTGACAAGGGAATGATACCCCCACCACCAGATTTGTCCTAGGGATTAACTAATAACTGAAATCAGGCTCATGGATGGGTCCACAAGTACTTGGACCTGCTTGTGTCCCATAGGCCTGACCACATAGCTAGGCATGCTGTTTGAACCCAGGGTAGGGAAGGAAGCTGCTGGTAAACACACACACACACACACACACACACACACACACACACACACACACACACACACACCTGCTTTGAAAGTTTCCCCAACAGCCTCTAAGTGCCACCCAAGGCAAGTTCCTGACCTCACCTGATGACATTAAAATACTGTTTATTGGGAGATAGGCAAGAGCCTTGTTCTGGGGGGCTTACAGCTGAGGCCACCACGAAGATCTGGGAGAGGTGGCGGGGGGCACAGGAGCAGTGGCTAACATGAGGGAAGAGGAGAGCCCCTTTGGGAAGGGGCAAAGAGAGGGGGAAGAACCTGGGGTGGGAGGGGCAGGTGGGGAGACACGCCCCCAAGGCCCCACCCCCCCAGCACACCAGCAAGCACCTGGCCTGGCCTCCCTCCCACCCCTCCAAAAAGGAAGAGGAGCCTGCAGCAGCAAGCTCCAGTAGGCGATTACCTCTGTTAATTAATTAAAATAAACAGCAAATTAAATACAGCAAAATTAAAATAGCACAGGAAATTAATTCTCTACCCGCCCCACCTCACAGGTGAGATGCTTAAAGGGCCCCTCGCAGCCAGGAGCCAGGGCAGCTGGGGGTCACCAGAACCTGCTCTGCACCACACTCCTGGCAACCCCAAATGTCCATGGCAGAACCCGGCTCTGCCGCCCCGAGCTGGCCTCCTGGCTCCTTCTGCCCAGGAGACTCCAAGTCCTGCTCCCTGGTCAGGGGGCAGCAAGGGTCCTGACAGCCTCCAAGCCAGGGACTGGACACTGTGCTTTCCTGGGCACGAGGCCCACATCCACTGCCGCAGGGTCAGGGCGAGAGGGAAGAAGGACTACACCCTCTCTTCTGCATCCTCACTGGGGCTTGGAATCTGATCCCCAGAAGACACCTGTGCTCTGCACAGGCTCTGCCCCCTCATCCAGAGTGCCCAGAATCCACCTCTGGGGACCCCTCACTTCTCTCCTTTCTTTGCTCAGAAGGCTCAAAGTACTGCTGAGGCCCAGAATCCCAAGCCAGAGATGCCCAACCAAGGCCAGCCTAGCTCGCAGGACATGATACCAGAGTTCCCCCCCATGTATCAGCTCATCGCACAGATGGGGAAACTGAGGCCAGGGAGAGCAAGCAGTGGCACCTGAAGCACAGTCTCAATGGGTGTGTTCCATGTCACCACCAAAAGTGATAAGTATTGAGCCGGGCGTGGTGGCCCATGCTTGTAATCCCAGCATTTGGGAGGCTGAGACCTGAGGATCCGGGTTCACGACCAGCCTCAGCTACTTAGTGAGACCCTCTGCAACTTAGTGAGACCCTGTTTCAAAATAAAGAATAAAAACTAGGGCTGGGGGTATAGCTCAGAGGTAGAATGCCCCTGGGTTCAATCCCCAGTACCTCAAAAAAAAAAAAAAAAAAAGTGACGAGTATTGAGCACAGCTCAGCTTTAAGCTGGACTCCTCAGCCTGGCCCTAAGGTCTCCTCTCCTTAATCCCAACCCCCCAAAGTCCCCCTCCCAGGGTCCTACAGGCCTGTGGATGAGACTCAGCCGGGCTCTCAGGTCCCGCCCTTGGGCTGCTGATCAGAGTCCTGCTGCCCCTGAAGCACCTTCCCACCTGCCACCTGCCCAGATTCCCGGCTGGCTCGTCTTCCTGTAAGCCCCTGGGTGCTTCACCTCCACCCCACCCTGGGCTCTCTGCTCTCTTCATGATGCAGCCGTCGGATGAGCTGCCTCTGGCCTCCAGCACCTGGCGCAGTGCCCAGTACTTAGCAGGTACCAAAGAAACCTCCCCTGCTGTCCCCCACGTCCAGCTGAAATCTGACAATAGTGGCTGTCAGCTATTGAGCATCCACTGCAAGCCCAGCACCTGCTCCGTCCCATCTTCACATGGCGGACCTCACCCCTGGGGGTGTGTCTCCTGAGGGCACACAAGCTCTGGAACTGGACCCATACCAATCCCTGCCCCGAAACAAACCTCCTCTCCATCCCGCATACCCCTTCTAGGTTAGACCAACCTCATCTCCCGGAGGTTCTATTCGAACAGCCCACCTAGCCTCCCTGCCTCCTATCTTACCTCTATCCTAGTCCAGTCACTAAGTACTTCCCATGACTCCTTGTGGCCCACTGGACAAAACTCAAGCCCCTGAGACTGGCAACCAAACTCTGTGACATCTGCCTCTGCACTCTGCAGCCTCTCCTCTGGTCCTCCTCTGGTCTCTCAGGCACTGCATCCTACCAGCAGACCGCTTTGATTCACTTCCAGGCTCTGCATAGGCTGTTCCCTCTGCCTGGAACTCCCTTCCTGCATTCTGTCTTTTATAGATTCCTACACACCCCTGGTCAGCTAAGGTCAAGGGTTCCCTTTCGATCTAGCTAGAAGAGAGAGGCAACAAACAACCAGGCTGGTCACAAAATTTAGACCCTCTGTGAGGGAAGGGTCTATGTCTACCTTGGTGATCACAGTCTCCCCAGGGCTTAACCCATGAATGATGCTCAATCAGTACATGTGGAATGAAGGGACGCTCCACACACTTGTTGAGTAAGCAGAGAAATGACAAAAGAATACAAGGCCACAGTATGCAGGGACAGAGTAGAGGAGGAGAGACTGAGACCAGGAAGGCCAAGGACGGGAGGCGCAGCGACAAATACCATCAGGATAATCTGCAGCAGAGCTGTGCTCTTGGCAGAGGGTGTGTTTGTGAGAGACAGAGCAAGGAACCATGGGAGGCTCGAGTGTACATGCGCGTGCGGGTGCACGTGCGAGAGAGGTGAGGACGCGCGTGAGGCAGTGTATGTGTTGTGTTTGTGAATTAGCCTGTGTGACAAGGCAGAGACATGGGGGAGTGTGCATGCAGTATATGCCATGTTGGCTCTGGGTGTGCATGAGTGTGTAAGTGAAGAAGTCTGTGTGCGTGCACAGGATGCCATGTGTGAACGAGACAGAGGTTGCTCATGACTGCTGGGGGGGAATGATTGGGAAAGACAAGAGGGGGCACGTAAAGGGGTGTAGGAGTGAGAGATGGGTGCCTGTGAGTACAACCTATCAGCAGGAAGGAAAGAGGCGTCAGCACTCTGCTGAGGGTGTGGCTGTGTGGCCTGGGCCACAGGCCTGGCGCCTAGGCCTGAGGTGGGGGCTGGCCGTGGGCTGGGGTGGGGGACTCTGATGGAACAGAAGATTCCTCAGAGTCCTCCCTGGAGCCACAGGCACCAGATTACCACGTCCCTAGGCAGGGAGGTCGATGAGGAGGCCCAGATGTGTGCATGCCTCTACATCTGTCCACAGCAAAACCTCTGGGCATTTATTTGTCTTTGTCTGTGTCCGGGTGTGCACGCCTGTGCTTGCGTGAGCCCCGCCGGCTGTGTGTCTGCGCCTGTCTTTTGTCTCTGTATATATCTGGGCCTTTGTTTCAGAGTGTGTAGCTGTTGGTCTGTGCCTGCCTGCATGACTGTGCCTGGTTTTATGTGTGTCTAAGTGTGTGCGTCTATGGGGTACCAGGTATCCTAGGATTCTGGACTCTGCATGTCTTGGGAATGGGTGTAAGCAAACCCCGGGGCTGCTTACTTGCATCTGCCGGTCTCTGCAGCCTCAGTGTGAATGAGGACACACTGTGCTTCTGAGGCTGTGGGTCTAGATCTTGGTGTGCCTATGTGTGTGTGCATGTGTACATGCTTGTGTCTTGGTGTGTGAGATCACACCATGTGCTATAGTATGGAAGTACTTCTCTGTGTGATGTGTGCTTGTGACACGGAGGATATGTGTGTGTGTCTGTGTGTATATATGTGTGTATGTGTTGGGTGTGAGGGGTTTGTCACAGACTGGTGAGCAAGTTAATCTCAGACTCTGTGACACGTGGAATAAAATCACGCTCCCATAATGGGATCATTCGTCTTCCTGTCCAAGGAGGGAACCAACTCTTCACCCTCCACCCTGGGGGAGCCAGTGGGGCCAGGGCCAGGCACCACCCCCTACCCAGGCCCCTCTGGGCCTCAGCACCCCACCCCCACCCCTCTCCTGCTGCACTAGGCTCATTTGGCCTCCAGAGTGCCCTGGTGCCCACTGCGGGCTGGGCAGGGCTCCAGGACATGTGACTGGGCCTTAGAGGCCTGTCTTGGGCCCCCCCAGCCCCACCCACTGCCAAAGAGGGCCCTGCCCCAGATGGGAGGGGGAGTGCAGGAAGGAATCTTTGGGCCCCTCCTCCTCCCGGAGGGGAGGGATGAGCTGCAGGCCCTGCCGGGATTTTCCATCCCTCAGCAACAAGATTCCTGGTGAGCAGGCTGCAGGGTTTGGCAGGGCGCCTGCTGGAGACCCGCCCTCACCCGCCAGGACGCCTGGGTCCCTAGGGCCAGGCAGCAACGGGTTCCCTGGGGAGCTGGGAGGGTCCCAGAACTCCAGTCTACTGTTGCCTGGGCCTGTGGGAAAGCCATACCCTTCCAGGTCCCTACCTCCCCACCAAAGATGGCTCCCCAGCCCCCCCAGGCAAACCACCACCCTTCCTCTGGCCTCCCCGAAGCCTAGGCCTTCGCTTGAGAAAGCCTTCCCAGGCCAGCCACCAGCACCTCCCCTTCCTGACCTCAGCACCACCCAGCAGGGGTTCCAGACCTCACCAGGCCTCACCTCCGGGGCTCAGGGCTCACAGGGCAGGGCTGTGTGTCTCCTCTCAGACTGGGGGTTCAGAGGACAGGGCTACGTGGCGAACATCTGCTCAATCCTCGGTCTCAGCTCTCCTCCTGGACTGAGCCAAGAGTCACCAGGAGAGGGTTTTAACCTTGACGCTGGGGAAACTGAGGCAGTGCAGCCCTCTGCCTTACCTACTACAACGAATCAAGAGGCAAGATCCAGTAGTCTGGACACACTGTCTTAATCCTGCCCAGCAACAGCAGCTGCACCTCTCTTTCCCATTCTGCAATTTCAGGAAGGGGCGAGCCTCAGTTGAAAGAAGAGGGGAGTGGGCAGGTGGGCTCCTGCAACCCCCAGCACCTCGGATGAGCAGCTGGAGAGCAGGTTTGGTGAGAGATTAAGTTCCAGGAGAAACAAGAAGCTCCAAGATTTATGAGCCTCATTCTTCTCCTTTAAATTCCCCTCCAAGCCCCCCAGCCCCAGCCTGGTCCCTCCAGGGCTACGCTGTGGCCCCAGGCCAATGTTGAGGCCTGAGCCATCCATCAGCTGTTGCCAGGGAGTTTCCACCCTAGTGGGTCCCAAAGGGAGGGGCTCAACTGACACTTGGGGCCCAGATCAATGGGAGGGGGCATGGCCCTAAAGAGTCAGCCAACAACCCTGCACCCTCTCAGGAGCTGGGGGCTCACATCCTCCAGGGAAGAAACTAGGCTGGTGGGAGGGGCCCAGGAGGAGGTGGCCTCCCAGTGCTGGGACCACACCCAGCCCCACCCTCTCAACCGGCTGGGAGACCTGGGATCCCAAGAGTCCCCACGCTCTTGCTCTCTGGTGTGTGACCTTGGGTGCTGGGGCTCCGCAGCCTCCCCACCGCAGCACTCAGGAAGTGGCTCAGATATCCCGGTGTCCCCAGTTCAGCTCAGCCCCCTCAGCACTAAGCCCTGCCCTCTCACCACGCCCGGCTGAGGGGTGTCACCAGAATCTGGGCCAGATGGGTAAGGCCACAGCAGCTAGCTGGAGGAGTCCCTAAAGTCACCCAAGCCAGAGCTACAGACTTCTGGTGATCCCCTCTCCACCACACATCCATTTTCCCAAAGAGTGAAAATGAGGTCGGAGAGAGGGTCAAAGGATTACTACACCAGGACTTGGGTGGCTAAGAGGACAGGCTTTGGAGACAGAAAGACCTGGATTAAAATCCCAGCTGCACCAATAACTTGTTCTGGCAAGTTCTATGCCTTCTCTCAGCCTAAGGTTGCTCATCTGTAAAATGGGGTGATGGTGCCCCCCTCCTAAGACAGTCGATTTGAAATGAGAAAATACATGTACAGGGTTTGGCATGGCCGACACAGAGCGCTCCAACAATGGTGGCTCCCGCCTGTGGTTAGTATGCGTTGACGTGAGTCCAAGTGGCCTGGGGTGAAGGAAAGGATGAGAGCGGCTTCATTCTCAAGCCAGGTCGGGACCTCCAGGACCTCAGCCCAGGAGGGCTGGCCAAATTCCTTGAAGCCCCCTAGCTGTCTCCCTTCTTCGTTAAGGGCCTCTCATTAGTGAGCCTGGGCACCTGCCCCTCCATGCGTAATAAGCCTCATTAGTATCTTAGCCCCAAGCTCTGAGCCCAGAGTCTATGTGTGTGCACGCGCATGAGGGTGGGGGGCTGCAACAGGCCACCAGCCAGGAGACAGCATCCTCGCCAACCACACCCCCTGCCTGTCATCGGCAGAGCCCGTCACCACCCAGCTTGTCACCTGCCTGCCTCGCACCCGCACCACCTGTCACCCACCCAGGCTCGTCACCCACCCAGCCCATCACCTGCACCACCTGTCACCCACCCAGCCTGTCACTGGAGCCGCCTGACAGGCATCTGGGTGGGGGACAGGAGATGGGGAAGAGACGACCACAGGGGTGTGGAGCTGGGGGCCCCAGAGACCCTGTGGGACCCCCACTTCAGCTCGGCATCCTGCAGTATTGCCATGGCAACCTCTCAGCCGCAACCACTTTCCCAAACATCCCTCGCCCTCCCCCCCCCCCAGGCCCTGCTCTTAGCTGAGCTGAGGCTGAGAAGAGCCTGAATGACAGCAGAATGGGGCAGGAAGGAGGGGGTTCATCAGCGAGCTGGCCTTGACCACCCTTCCGCATTTGGACTCGGTTACTCCATCTGCAAAATGGAGGGGCCAGAATGGATGAGGCCCTTATGAAGCAGGCCATACTTCTTCAGCCTGGATTGGCTGAGCCAGCTGCCAGTTAACCTGTGAGGGCTGGGAGGTGGGACAAAAGAACAGAGGTTCTGGGTTCTTCCACATCCCTTTGCCCCTAGCTCAGCCCAGAGAGGCTGGGCCTCTGGTCCAAGCTCACACAGCAGAAAGGGAGAAGCAGGCTAGAAGAGAGAGGGGCTCTGCCACAGGACTGCCAGCTGGAGGCACTGCCACTGGGTGACCCAAGGTGACTGGGGGCTGCCTTGGCCCCCACCTTTGAGCTGCATTATTTATAAAACCCAGAGCTCTGAGCTGAGCAACAGCTGTGGCCCTGGCCCTCTAGGGGCCATGCAGGATGGAGGAGAGGAGGTGCCTCCTCAGAGGGGCCCTGGGGTCCCTGGCTTCCTGCAGAGCTGGCCTGGTGGAGACTAGGGTGGCAGGGGGGCAGAGGCACTTCCTCCCCTCCCTCTCCACCCCCTCCTCTCCACTCCTCCAGGCAGGCAGCGATAGGATTACTTCTGCATGACTGCCCGCTCCACAGGGTTCCAGAGACCCTCCTGCCTGCAGCAATCTTTAAAATTCCTCCAGCCCAGCCTCGCTCCCTTCTCCCTGCAGTGAATGCTCCAGAGTCTACCGCAGTGTGCCCACTGCCACCGTGCTGCCGCCAGCACTGCCACCAAGCAGGCGGGGCCCAGGTCCCTGGCACCCGTGGGCAAAGAAGGACCTGTCCTGCGGGTGTAGCCCCACATCCCTCAGACCCTCTGGCCCTTGGTGCTGACCCAGGGCCACAGACCGCTCCAGCTGGGGTTAGGCAAACCAGCTGCACCAGCACGGATGGCAAACACACCTGGTGGGTCTTGGCATGCCTGCCATGTCCTCTGCTACCAGGACTCGGCTACCCCACTGCAACTCTGACCCCTCTCTCTCTTCCCAATCCCTGCTACCCCCCGGGGTGGGCAGACAGCTGGGCCAAGCCTGGGCCTGTGCCTCCCCAGGGCACAGGAGGCAGGCAGAAGATCAATCCACTGAATTTTTTAAGGCCCTAATGGAGCCTGCATCTCAGGAGTTGCTAGACTGGGACACAGCCGATGACTTGGGGACCCTCCCACAGCAATGCAGTTGCATCCTCCTTCTGATCTTGAGGGTCAGAGGAACCCTTCTATAAACCATCTCCCAATGAGAGAAGGGGTGCAGGAACCCCCAGGAAAGAGATGGGATTGGGGGGCTGTGAGCAATACCCTGAGCCCCCCCCCCCATCTCCCCAGCTCTAATGCAGGCAGAAGCAGCTCAGCCTCTAAATCACTCCCCTCATGCTGCCCTCTGAGGCGGATTCTGTGCATCTGTAATTAGGGGGTGGAACAGATGGTGGAGATTCCGTTTAAAATCATGCATCTAGTAAAGTAACCTTCACTGTCGGAACTGACTCCCAGGGAGACCAGGCCCCGCAGCCTGGACTGATGGGGGGGGGGTGTCAAACCAGCACCTTCCCCATCCTTTTCCCTGAAGCCCCAGCCTGTGTCCCTCTCAGGTGAGCCCAGGTGGGAGGACTTGGCAAGCACTTGGAAAGTGGGGGCTGGGGGGTAACTCCCCCGGCCCCCACAGACTGCCAGAGCCCAGGCAGGCTGGGTACTCAGAGTTCTTGGCTGAGAGAGCAGGGTGACCAGGTGCCAAAGGGCTCTGCCCCACCCCCCAAGGGGCCCCAAACCCCCAAGCCGGGCCAGAGCGTCCAGAGCACAGGGTCTTGGGGGGCAGCTTTGAGCCAGATGTCCAGTCTCACTGTCCAGGAATGAAAGGCCTGGGGCGGTGAGGGGGTGGAGATGGCTCCCCAGACAGAGGCGGCTCTGGGAAGTGGGGGAGGCTTGGGCAGTGGAGAGGAGGGAGCCCTGCATGTGAAAGGCGAGGCTGGCTGGGGGGGCGGCTGGGGGGAGGGTTGCTGGAATGTGTGACTGGTGGGAGTGAGGCTGCAGGAGAATTGAGGCGGGGTACTGACAGGGTGTTGTGGGGTGCGGGGTGGGGGGGACCGGCAGAGGCTCTGTGCATTGTGAATAAGAATGGTGTCATGTTTGGAGAGGTGCAGGGCTGTCCCCAGGCCCTTACATTGAACAAAGTCCTGGAGCCAGGGCTGGGCTACATCCGGGAGTCGCGGGGACTCTAGCAGGATGGCCTGTTGAGGTTCCGGGACCTGCGAGTGTGCGTGCACGCGCATGGGGGAAGGTATTAGAAGCTGTGGGGACACTTATCTGTTTGGAGATACACTAGAACTGAAGCTCTGTGTGTATGAGGTAAATGTTGTGGCTACAGGGGGCGTTCTTGTCTGAGTGGGTGTTGAAGCAATGTGTGTGTGCATGCTCGCGTGCCTGTATGTGTGTGTCTGTGTGTGTTTGGGGCCCTACTGGTGTGTTTGGGAGTGCTAGACTGCAGCCGGGGAAAGTGTGCATGAGGAGGTTCTGGGGCTCTGGGGTCTGCACATGTGGGAAGGTACGGGGGCTGTAGCTGGATCCTATCTATCAAGGTGTTGGGATTGGAGAGGGAGCTGATATGTTTGAGGATGTGCTAGAAGCTGTGTGTGTGTGTGTGTGTGTGTGTGTGTGTGTGTGTGTGTGTGTGTTTTCAGGGGCGCATTGGTGGGTCTGTGTTAAGTGACAAGGCTATAAACATATGTCTGAGAAGGTGTGATTGTTGGGGGCCGCATGCTCTGGGGAAGAGTTGGGCAGTATCCCTGGAAAGTTACTGCAACTTTGGGTACTGATGGGCTTGGGGAGGTGTTGGGGTGAAGAGGGGCTGTGGGTTTGAGGGTGTGGCAGGAGTTGCTGCACTGGAGTGGGGGACTGTGGGTTTAGGGGGGAGCTAGAGGCCTAAGTATGTGGAAAGGTGAGGGTGGGGCCCTAATGTCGGAGAGATGCTTCAGCTATAAAGCACACATGTAGGAAGGCATTGGGGCTGTACCTGGGTTCCTGGTGCTCGGAAGCGTTGTAGTTATGTGGGCAAGTGTGTGGCGCTTGTGTCTGGGGCTGTGTTGGGGCTGTGCCTGTGCAGCAGTTGCATGTCAGACAGAGTGGTTGTTTGTAGTATGTTTGGCAGTTAGTAGTTATGATTGGAGGTGTTCGAGCCTTGAGTGTGTATGTGGGGCAGCAATGTATGTGTGTGTGTGGGGGGGGGTACTGGGATTGAACCCAGGGGCATTCTACCTCAGAGGTATACCCCTAGCCCCATTTTATTTTTTTATTTTCAAATGCGGTCTTGCTAAGTCACCAAGGCTAGCCTCAAACCTGTGGTCCTCCTATCTCAGACTCCCAAATCCTGGGATGACAAGTGTGTGCCACCACACCCAGCTGGCAGTTGTACATTTAGGCGGTGTTGGGGGCCTGCAGGGTGAGTGTGGGTGCCCCTCTGGGGAGATGAAGGACAGAGTCCCAGCCTTTGCTCAGGGACCCAACTCAGGGCAACCGGCTAGAACCCCTCTGCTCTGGGGGCCTATGTGGGGTGGGGAGGCTGTCCAGACAGGCTGTCCATCTGTCTCTGCCTGTGCCCAGGTCTGAGGAGCAGAGCTGCCTCCTCACTCCCTGGGGGGTGGCAATGGATCCCAGCCCACCCATCTGCCTTCAGATGGTCCAGGCAGGAGCCTCCACAAAGCTGCCTGGAGGGCATCGCTGTGTTTGAAGAGGCACAGGCTGGGGGTGGGGGAACTGCACAGCGAACAGTCTTCATGGAGGCTCCTTTGAAAACCACTGACGCCAGGGGAGAGGAAGAGGGAGGACGAGGGCGGGCATGTCTGTCCTTGTGCGTCCGTCCGTGTGGGTCACTGCCCATCAGTGAGCCCTGCAACCCCTTCCCATGTGTCTGTGCTGATGGTTCCCGTTCAGGTAGCACCTGGGCCTTGGAAAACACCCCTCTAACCCAGGCAACAGGCTCCCAGCCTCACACCTGCGCGCTGCCTCCACTCATACACAAACACCCACACATTCCACATACTCGCACATCCTACTGCACCCCACACATGCAGCTCGCCCCCATGCCCCTGTGCCTTCATGGATGAATGCCCCATCACAGTCACCCCACTTTGCAAACCCTGCACCGCCCCACACCCATCACACACACACACACACACACACACACACACACACACACACCATCACATAAACGTACATCCACACCTGACAAGCAGCTATCAGACATCCACCCACATACCCCACACACTCCATCACACCCCCCTTGCATGTGCTCAGTCTCTCACACACCATGATACATGTGTGTACATGTTTGTATACTCACACATACTGCTCGCCAACTCTCAGATGGCCCTTTCCCACCCCCTAACCCACCAGGCTATCTGGGCAGGCCCTGCACCCTCCTAGCGGGGCTCCTACTGACTGAAAAGGCCTCCTGCTCCCCGCCCTGCCAGCTGGGCCAGAGAGGGGCACTTTCCCCTCAGGTGTGACTTCCACTGTTATGTGTGAGGATGTGACTCTGTGTCTGTGTGTCCTGAGACCTTATGACAGAGCCTGTGTGTTGTCACCTGAGTAGTAAGTTAGCACAGGTATATGGTCGCCAGTTAAGTTGTGAGATGCAGAATGAGTGAGGGTGAAGAGCTACATGTCACAAAATGCATGTGTGTGTGTGTGTGTGTGTGTGTGTGTGCGCGCGCGCGCGTGCAAGCAGGGGTGCATTTATACAAGGAGCCATCCCCCTGGTGAGCCCGAGGAGACATTTTCTGAGACACGAGAGACCCGTAAATCTGCACACAGGGGTTGGAGCTAGGCAAGCCCTCTCTCAGCAAGCCCTGCACTTGCAGCAGAAGAGCAGAGAGAAAGGGGCTCCGCAAGGCTTTGCTCTCTCCCTCTCTTTCTCCCTGACCTCTTTAGCAGCTGGAAACTGAGCCGGGGGTGGAAGGAATGGAGACTTGGCTGGCCTGGGGGTTTGGGGAGGGAAGAGGCAGAAAACACCTTCCAGATTCTCATCAAATCCCTGTTTGTGGTTTGTAGCCTCCAGTCTTTTCTTTCTTCCTTTTTCTCTCTCTCTCTCTCTCCCTCTCTCCCCACTCCAGGTTTCCCCCTTTATCTCTTCTTGTCTCTGTCTCTCCCCCATCTCTCCTTCTCACTCACCCTGTCTCTCTTGTCTCCAAGTCTGTTTCTCTCCTCCAGCCTTCCATTTTTCTGACTCCTCTCTCTGCCAGCACCTCTGTCTGTCCGTCTCTCCCTGTCCCAGTCCATCTGTCCGTCTCTCTCGGTCTATCTGTGCGTGGGTGTCTTTGTCCATCTGTTCCACCACCCATCTGTCTGGCTGTCTGTGTTAGTCCTTCTAAGGGTGCCCACTCGCTCCCCAAGACATCCTCCCCCAGGTCAGCAAAGGCCTCTCCTGGCTCAGGGGGTGGGGAGAGGGTGCAGAGCTGCAGCTTCTGGAAGCTTCAGTAGCAGCTGGGCTGAACTGGGAGTTGGGGCCAGCCAGCTGCAGAAGCAGCCCCTCCCCTGGGCTCCCAAGCCAAGGACCCCAGAAAGAGAAGAGAAAACAGGGCCTCACTGCAGCTGAGCCTGGGCAGGGAGGGGGCAAAGGCCAAGCTTCACCCTCACCTCGCTGGTCACCCCAAGCCAGGGTTCCTCAGAGCCCACCTTCCTCCTGGTGTGGAGAGATGCTGAGATCCAGGAGGGAGGGGCAGGCCAGGCCTTGAGGGAAGGAGGGGCTGGGAGCCAGGGCTTCCTGTCAGCTGGGCAGGAGGGGGGCTCCTTCCCTCCTCCCTTCCAGGCAATCCCTGGGGATCCCTCCTGCTCTGGTCCCAGCTCCAAGCACGAGGGGCTGTACAGGCAGTTCCTGCCAGCTCCACGGGCCCATTCCCACCTCCCAGCTATCCACAGGGAAGTGGAGAATCACACTAGGTCTCCAAAGCAACAGCAGGTTTCTTCTGGGTATGTGGGGATGCTGGCCTAGTCTAGGCACTGGCCATCCTGAAGAGGCCCCAAGCAGCCTACCACTGCCAAACCAGCACCCCTCTACCTCTTGCCCCCCCCCACACACACTGCATCTCCGTACCCACTGTCATGCACCAACTAACTCACAGGGTTCAACAGGCAGTACTGCCCCGGACCTGCGCCCAACCCTGCACTGGTGGCAGGCTCCCAGTGTCCCCAGCACACAGCCAGCAGCTTGAGCTCAGGCCCCTCAACATTCTCCCAGGCTGCTCTGTGCCCTCCTCCAAGAGCTCACAGTCCAAATCCCACAATGCATAGGGAAACTGAGGCTCAAGAAGACTCAGTCATCCTTCTGAGACCCTGGGATGGGATGGGAAATGGAGAATGAGGAAAGAAAGAGATGCTGCAGGGGCAGAATCTGGCACCTTCCTGACCCACCTCGGGCAAAGTCCACACTGGCTGCACAGCGCTGTGCTGGGCCAGGGCCAGGGGCTGGCGGCCTCCCTCCCCAGCTCTCCTGGCCCCCGGCTGGGCCCCCTCCCTCTGCCTGTAGGAGCAGCCCTCCCTGCCCTCTCCCTCCCAGCCCTGGCTCTCTCATCCTCAGCTCTTGGAAGCCTGACTCACTGTTTCCCCTCCTCTCTCCCCTCTCTCCCTCCCTCCCTCTCCCCGCAGTGGCGCCTCCCCCTCCCCTGGGGGGGCTCTGGCCACAAGGGTGCCTGCCTGCTCTTCTCCCCAGGCTCCAGCCCCCCTGCACCCAGGAGGCCCCCTGCAGCTGTTCCAGTTCTCTAGCTAAGATGAGGTGGAGAGCAAGAGCCTGGGTCCCAGCTTGGCATATAGGTGACCCTGGGTAAGTAGTTCCCCTCTCTAGACTTGGATTTTTCCTGTCAAACTATGTGTGTGTGTATGTGGGGGGGGGGGGGCTCCAAATGGATGATGCTTCTGGTATCTCTGGAGCCCTAATTTCCCCACTTTTATAACCTGGGTACCTCCTGGCATAGGACACCTGCCAACCTGTGGGGTGCTATTCCTGCCTCAGGCCCCGCCCCTAGCTGCCAAAAAGAACTGTTTTGTTTCCAGACATTTGGGGAGCAGAGAGGGGAAATGCTACCCGGGGGCCTCAGACTAGAAGCATTAGTCAAGACCCCTGAAGTCCCCCTTTCTCCCTCCTCCCATGGAATTCTTTCCTTCTCTCTATCTCTTCCCCACCTGTCCTCTCCTCCCTCTTCCCTGAGACATCTGCTCATCTTTCCACCAAAAACAACGTGGGCACTTGATCAAGGGTGAGAGGTCCTCAGCGCTCCCTTGTTTCTGGCTCTAGGGGGGCGTGGGGTATGCCCAGGTCCTCTGAATCCCCTGGGCCTCGCTGCCAGCCCTGTGATCCAGGCACTTTGAGCCTGTTTTCTCTCTCTCATCAGCGGCTCCAGTCCCCATCTCTCCCCTCTTCACCAGCACGTGGCTGTCTGGATCCTCTCCCCTCCTCATTCTCTCCCTGGGGGGCCCATCTGCAGGCATTAGCAACACAGTTACCCCTGCTCCCTCCTACAGTCCCAGCTCCACCCCATCCTGGCTTTGCCCCACTCTCTACTGTCCCACGAGACTCGGGGGACCCATAGACAGAGCTGGGCTCCATCCCATAATAGTCTGCTTGACCTCACCCAGCCAGACCAGAAGAGCCTGGGCATCTGGTGTGCAGGCATGGCACCCTTGGTCTTGGGTGGCTGGCGTGAGACACAGAGCTCTGTATTTCACAAAAAAAAAAAAAAAAAAAGAAAAGAAAAAAAATTGATCTGGATGGGGGGTGAGACCCAGGGGAAAGGGGGGAATGAGGGCGGGTTTGCCTGGAGGAAGCCTCCGTCCAATGGGGAGTGGAGGTATAGAGGAGGGAGGGGTTCAAAGTCAGCGCTTCAGGCTGATTTAAGAACCAGCCAGCGATGTCCCTCGGGGCTCTAAGAGAGCCGCCCCCCACTCAAATGTCTTCTGTCAGTGCGCCCCTTGAGCCCCCAGCACAGCAACAATAACCAGGTGGAGACCCCATCCCTCAATCTGCTTTAAAATCCAAGTCCAACCTCCCCGCAGTACACCTCCGCTTAGCTCAGCAGGGGGTTCCAGAAGCCTCCCGGCCAAGATCTAAGCACGTGGAGTGGGGGGGACAAAGCCCCCCAGCTCCCAAGCCCCTTCACCGGAGCCCCATCCAGGGCTGGGGAATGATGCAAAACCATCCTGGAGCCCTCATTCAGGAACACTGAGAAGCTAAAGCCTTCCATCTATAGCACCTGGGGGTGTTGGGGCTCCCTGCCCCCACGACCTTGTTCCAGACCCCCCAGCCCAGCAAACATAATAAACAGCAAGCTCTTTTTCTTTATGACACCAAATTTCTCCAAGCCCAACAGCTCCTTCCATCACTACCTCAGCCATAGATCACATTAAAAACTCACAGAGGGCAACTTAAACACATCACATTTGTTTCTCTCTATATTATTTCAAAAGTAACGGCATTAAAAATGGATTTTACTACAGAAAATAAATATCAGCACGTGGGCCGGGAGCCCAGAAGGGGGAGAGAGCCCACCAGGGGAATGTCCCTAAGGCTTTGGGCACAACTTAGGCACTGACCAGGGAGGTGGGTGAGTGGCCAAACTGCACCCTAGGGTCTGAGGGGGTACCTGGGGAGGGGGCAATGCCTGCCTACCTGAGCACCTGCCCCAGTGCCAGACCAAGAGGGACAAAAGTCACTGGCTTGGACTGATGCCCGCCAGTCCTTCAAAGCTCATGCCCTCCCTCACCAGTCTTGCCACCCTGAGGGTGGGAGCTCTAGGGCCAGAAGTTCACTAGTCTCTGGGGGTTACTCCAACTATTGACACAGCAGGAGAAAAAAATGAATTCAACTTACTATCCAGTTTGATTTTCCATTACTACAAAAATAAATATACATCTGCTCAAAGGAGGGAGATGGCAAGCAGCATGCACATGCCACCTGGGGGGTCCCCCCCACTGCTCACCACCACAACCCAGCCTGCCTGCCCCCCCACACACACTGGGGGGTGGGCAGACTGGTAATCTTTCACTCACAGCCCAGCTCACACAGCCACACACCGGGCCACACGGAACAGGAACAAGCCAACAATAGAAACACCCCAAATGCCCCTGGCAGGACTCTGCCCAGGCCTGGGCACATGCCCCCGCCCTGCCAGCGGCAACAGCAGTAGCGGGCAAAATGTGGCCACCCTGACCCGGAGGCAAAGCTTGTCCTCACACCCTGAGCTCAGCCCAGGGAGCTGGGGCCAAGTCCCGCCTGACACCAACTGGTCCGGCGGGAAACGCCTGCCCAGCCAGACAAGCACAGGCCCCCCAAGGGTCCCTCCTTGTGCTCAGGGACCAGGCTGGTGCAGCCCAGCCCTGCCTCCCAGGGTGACGCCTGGGCCCAAATTCAGCTGGCCCTGCCAGTCAGGCACTGGTGCAGAACGGAGGGCACCAGGCTCAGCCCCTCCCAGACCGGCCCCAGGGCCCTCAAGCTGGGAGGGAGGGGAGACTCCCCACCCTTCCACATCTGGCCCTGGCCCCCAGGGTCTGCGGTAGAGAATTCCCGCCCCCGCTTCTCTCTCTCCCTCCTCCTGCTCTGTGCCCGCTGCCCGCCTCAGGGACAGCCCCAGCTCCCGCCTCCGGCCAGCAAGGCCCACATCCTTCCTCCCTGGGCTGGCCCCTTAGCCTGGCAGGAGGCTAGGGGGTCAGGCTGCTGGGGAACCCTCCCCCCCAGCTCCCACCAGTCCTCATCCCCAGCCCCCAAACTCTGGGTTGCTGTCCCTTTTCCTGTAGAACAGGAAACAAGGTTATTTCCTAGACTCAGAGCCAGCCCCCTGCCCCTCTGGCTCTGCCTGGGGACCCAGACCCTGCAGGGGAAGGCGCCCTCAGCCAGAAAGCAGAAACATTCAGCAATTCACCCCAACTCCCGACCTAGGGGGCTGACAGCTGTCACTCAGTACCCCACCCCCTGGGGAAGAGGGGGCCGATTCAATCAGAGCCCCAGAGGAAACGCATTGATAGGTGATTATTTATATATTTATTTATTTATGCAAAAGTGAGCCGACTTTGTTCGCCAGGTAACCGGGCACGCGGCCCAACCCCTCTGGCCCTGGCCGCCCCCAAATCCCTCCTCCACCCCACACCCCCTCCGGGTCATTAGGTCCCCGCCCCTCAACTCCCAGAGCACCAACGGAACCTTGGGATTTGGGGGTTGGAGGGGAGGGGCTCCTCCCTCCGCAGTCTCCCCTTTTCCCAGCGCCGATCCTAAAAT
Source organism: Graphiurus murinus (assembly GCA_004027655.1). Lineage (NCBI taxonomy): Eukaryota > Metazoa > Chordata > Mammalia > Rodentia > Gliridae > Graphiurus > Graphiurus murinus. The sequence goes on along the minus strand of PVLC010007346.1, from coordinate 42,765 downwards.
CCAGCCTTGTTCTCCGCTCCCACGGTCCCCCTTCATCCCCCCCCCCCACATTCTCAGCAAGCTGGGGAACAAATTGCAGTTTTAAATCCAAAGGCGGAGGGAGGGGGAAGGAGGAGGGGGCGCGCACCTCGCCCCCGAGCCGGGGGAGACGGGGGAGCCGCGGGGCGGCCAGGAAACCCGAGAACCCCCCTCCCCGCCCCCCCTCCTCGTCCACCTCCCCCTCCCCCTTCCCGGCGCTGCCTGCCAGGCTTCGAGCCGAGCCCAGTCGAGCCGCGGGCCCCGGTGGAAACAAAGACCGATCGCACCGCGGGCACCGCAGCCACGGGGTCCGGCGGACCGGACCAGGGGGCGCGGGGGCCCCCCTGGTGCGCTGCACAAAAGAGCCCGGACGGCCGGTTCCCAGCGGGGGTCTAGGGCTGGGGAGGAGGCGCCACTCACCGGAGTGCTGGGCTGCTGGCTCTGTGGGTCCGAGCCAGGCTAGGGGCTTTGGGGGGCGTCTGTCTTCCGGCGGCGGCAGCGACGCGGGCGCCCGGCTGCTGGGGAGAGGAGTCGCGGAGGAGCCCTGAGCCGCCCGCTGTCGCTGACAGCATGGCTCGCGCCTGGGCTCACATTCTCCGCCGCTAACTCCGCTGGACACGGCCCCCCGCTCCCGCGGCGCCCCCCCACCTCGATCACTCCTTCGCTCTCTCTGCGCCCCCTCGCTCCCCCCGCCGCGCACACACTCTCACAGCCCTGGACACCCCCGCCCCTACCCCCCCAATTGCAAACCTGGGAGGGAACGCGCCCCGCGTAGTCCTCCTGCTCCTCCTCCTCCGCCCTCCTCCCTCCCGATCTCTCTGACTGTCTGTCTGTCTGTCTGCCTGTCTCTATTTCTCGCTCTCTCTGCCTTTCTCTGCTCTCCGAGCTGGGTGGGAAAAGGAAATGAGGACAGAAAGCAGACGCTGGCTTTGGGTGGTGGTAGCTGGATTCCCTCTCTCCCTCCCTCCTCCCTCCTCCCCTCCCTCCTCCTGCCTTCTGCTCTCTCCGCTGCGAGCGGGGCTGAGCGCAGCCTGGCGGGTGGCTCGCTCTGCCCGCCCGCCCGCCTGTCTGTCTGTCTGGTCTGCCTCGCTCGCTCGCTCCCTCCCTCCGTCTCTCGCCCTCGCCCTGCCTGCCTGCCTCTCTCCGTCTCCGCCGCCGCCGCCGCTGCCTCTGCGAGCTCGCCTTACCTTCGCCGCTCACCATCCGGAACCCCAGGGGGGAGCGCGCGCGCGGCACGCCGGGACTTGTAGTCCCCGCCCCGGCCGCTCGGCGCGCTGGGCGGGCGGGGCGGCGCCCGCTGCTCCGACGGCGCGGCCCGGAGCCCCGGGACCCTGCGCCCGGGACCCCTCCGGCGAGGGAGCGTCTAGGTTTGCGGAGGGACGCGGATCCTTCCGGATGATTAGGAATGGTCCTCACGCTCCCCGGCTCCTGCAGGGGGCTCTGGCCCGCGTGGAGGTTACGGGTGGGAGCGAAGGGGCGGGGTCTGAGAATGGAATGGGAGTGGAATCGAGAATCGGGGGACTAGCCAAAGGGGCTGCGACTTTCTGGGGCGACCCAATTCTGTGGAAGAGGAAGAGGAGAGTGGGGAGGCTCTCTCAATTTGGGGACGTTCTCCCCTTTCTGAAAAGGTCTCCTATGGAGTGAAGCGTTCTGGCAGGAGCGCAGCTCTGGGAAACCTCAAAGCCGGGTCCAGCGCCGCCCCCGCACACATTGACCCTCCTCTCCAACGCTTAGCCCGGGTTTTGCTGGTTTCCTGAGCTGTCCAAAGGCGGCGACGACACAAAAGCCCTGGATAATCCAAAGGTAGCACCCCCTCCCTCCCGAATTCGACTAAGCAATTGCGTTGTGTCAGGAAGCAGGATTCAAATTCAACAGTTCTGAGCTCCTGCTGCGGCGGGGGGCTGGGCTCAGCACTTTCACCTACCTCCTCTTCAGGTCACATCTGTTCTCCAGCCCCTGTGGCTCCAGGCCCCCTGCCTGGCCTATCCCACAGATGGGAATGTGTGCTGCCGCGCGCGGGCCCTCCGTACCCCGGGGAGATAGCTGGCCAGTAGTTGAGCAGCTACGGCTGCCATTTACTGAGCACCGCAGGACTCTGGAGCCCTGAAACACCCCTGGGAGACGGTACTGTTATCATTTCCATATTAGAGACGGGGATACTGAAGCCCAGGTCCCCAAATTAGGAAACGGCGGAGCCCAGCCCGATTTGAACCAGGGTGAAGGTGTGACTAACCCTGCCCCCCACCAGCCCCCAGGGCTATGGCAAGGAGTTGTGACCCCCCCCCACCTCTGTGCATGTGTTCTCCTTTGACACTTCAATTCGGCAAATGTTAACTGAGGTTTGCGGGGCTCGCAGGGGACCCCAAGATGGATAATGCATGATCGCTGTGCTGTCCTCGGTATCTACCAACACCAGCCCTGACTGGTCCTACACTGGTCCCCACCTCATTGGCATGTGTGACATTCCTTTGTCCTGTGCCTGCTGGCTTAGTCCATCTTGCCCCATATCTTCAGTACCTTCAGCGAGGATGCCTTCGTCCTTAGCCCACCTGTTTCTGAGTCCTCCTTTGGGCCTGCCGGGGAATGGCTAGCTTTGATAAAGGGAGGTAAAGACATTTTGTCAACCGTAGTTCCCTCGCACTGCCTTCCCCCCAACCCTCCACCCCTCTCAAACCCCTCCTATAGGACAGTTTGCAATTCCTACAGAAAAAAAAAATGGGGGATCTGGGGCAACTGTCTGTCAGCCCTTGAGGGGGGAGCACAATAGTAATGGGAGAGGAGAAGGCTCTAAACGGTACACCTCTGCCCTCGCTAGCCCCACACAAGACAGACTAGCTTTGAGGAGCGTGGAAGAAGCCCAGGTCCCCTCTTACTCCCCCCCCCCCCCACACACACACCATTCTTACCCATCAGGCTCCGCTTTAGGTCATGAAGACCCCACTCAGTCTGAGTCAAGTGTTGGGAGAGTTGGGTAGGGAAATACAGGTTGGGTTCCTGGAGGTAGGAAGCCCCAGGTAATTTGGGACCAAGGGGAGTTTGGGGAAGGTGTGAAGGAAGGAGGTGAAGTGATGAGGCACCGAGGCAAGGATAATAGGGTCCATGTCCCTGCCAGTAACAGGGAGAATGGAAGTTAGGTAGAATTTTCCGAGTATGCCCCTCCCACCCTACTGTTTCAGTGACTCCTTCCCCAGAGAAAGTGGGTGCCATTAGCCCCCGAGGTGTTGATCATCACTGGAAACCAGGCACTGCAGAATCTCTCTCGACTTGGAGGCTGGTCTTTCTCATGGAGCCTCTCCAAATCGTGTTGGGGTACCCCAAAGCGCAAGTGGAGTCTTCCTGTGGGCCGCTGCTGCCACCTAGTGTCTAATCTCTGTGTCTGCTTCAGGAGCTGTAGGCTAGAGCTTTGAAGGAGAGGACCCTACTTATCCAAAAGCCTGCACCATCCTTTTCTGGGTTCAGCCTGCTTGAACCACTTGTGTTTCATTGTAAGCAAAAAGTGATATAGCCAGACTCTAGGAAATATGGTTGCAAGTCTGGAGACAAATTTGTGAGGCCTAAAGTTTGAGAGGGCACGTGGACTGGGGACCAGAAACTCCTGGTCCCGATCCTGTTTTTGCTTGTTGTGTGTCCTTAACCTGTTTTGTCTCAGTTTCCCCATGTACAAAATAGAGACAGAAATGTTGAGAGGATTAACTAAGCACATGGATGTAAAAGCACTTTGATTGTTTGGTACTGGGGATTGAACCCAAGGACATTCTACCTCTGAACTATACCTTTTAAAATTATTTATTTATTTGTTATTTTTTGTGGTACTAGGGGCTGAACCCAGGGACATTCTACCTCTGAGCTACACCCCCAGCCCGATTTTTTATTCTTTATTTGAAACAGAGTCTCACTAAGTTGTGGCGGGCCTCACTAAGTAGCTGAGGCTGATTGTGAACCCAGATCCTCCAGTCTCAGCCTCCCAAGTACTGGGATTACAAGCGTGCACCACCACGCCCGGCTCTGTTTTATTTTTTATTTTGAAGCAGGGCCTTGATAAGTTGCTGAGGGTCTTGGTGAGTTACTGAGGCTGACCTCAAACCAGCAATCCTCACACTCTCAGCCTCCCAAATACTGGGATTACAAGCATGTACCACCATGTCTGGCTATGAAAGCACTCTGAAAACTGGCAAGGGAATGGGGAGAGATTATCAAGTCAGTGATAATATTGGCAATAACTGACAGGTCACGGCAGCCTGGAGCCAGGCCCCTGGGGCTCCTGGAAAGGGCAGAATGAAGGGAACCTTCGGTAGGGCAGTGCCGCTCTCTCAGAACACAAGTTCTGGGGCTGCCCCACTCTTGACTGGAAGGTGTGGAGTGCTAGAGTGATTCGGCCCAGACCACGGAAGGGGAGACTGAAGCTGAAAGAACTTGCAGTCTTGTCCTAGGCCTCTGTGCTACAGATCCAAGAGCAAGAGGCCCATTGGACTGGAGCCACTGTGACCCAGGGTTTCCCCTCCTTTGGATGGGAACGGCTTGGAGCCGGGGCCCTAGAGACCATGGAAGCAGGAAGCCCCCCTCATTGTGGTCGAGTGAAGACCTAGGCCCCAGGCCCTCAGCCCTCCTCCCGGGCCCGCCCCAGTTCTCCCCGTGCTAGTCCTCCCACATTCCTCCAGGCAACAGGAAACCCCAGCTGCAGCCCAGACTTCAAACAGCTCCTCCCTCTGGGGCTGGGGGTGTGGGAGGAGAGGCCAGAGGCCATAGGGCAAAGGTCGGCTTTGTTCCTGCCTGAGGTGGTGAGGGACCTGGGGAAGACAGTCACACCACATGTGTGTGAATTCTTGTGTTTATCAGCGTGTGCAGGGTCCTAGCTGTCTGCCTTCCTCTAAGGGTAGATGTGCGCCCTCGGTCTGCGTTCCGCTCATGGACCTGAGTTCTGAGTCCAGCTGTACATCATCCGCCCGTACTTGTCTGCAGGTGCTTGGCCTGGGCCCCCACTGACGTGTCTGTAGGTGTCATCGAGTGTATCGATGTGCCTGACTCACATGCTCAGTCGAAGCTATGTGTCCTTCTGTGAGTGTGACCTGGCACGGTTCTTTGTGTCCAAGAGGGGTGTCCCTTTCCTGCCTCTTCTCTCACCCTTCCTCCACGCTGATCACCAGAGGGTTCCTTTTGGAAAGTGAATTTGACCTCCTTAGTCCCCTGCTCAAAACCGTATGGTGAGCTGGGTGTGGTGGCGCAGACTTGTAATTGGCCTAGAATCTTAGACAAGTTCACAGCTGACCAGAGCCCACACACACACACACACACACACACACACACCTCACCATCCTCGTGTTTAGCTTCTAACCCCCACCCCAATTTTACATTCTCTCTAGGTGCAGGGGTGCATGACTGAGGATGTAGCTCACAAATAGAGTACCCATGGGTTCAATCCCCAGTACCAAAAAAAAAAAAAAGTTTACTCCCGTCACACCTACCTAATTGTAACTCCCTGCACAGCCCCATTTCCTGCCTCTGAGCTCACTTAATTTTTTCCAGTCTGGAATGGCCTTCTCTTCTTTACAAGCAAATTCTTAGTTTTTTTTTTTTTTTTTTTTTAAACTTTGTCTGTAGTGAAGAAACCTCTCTGAGAAGCCTTCCAAGACTTCTTCCTGAGTTAGGACCCTCCCCTGTCCTCCCGTACACCCTGTATCGTCATTTTCTGACCATGTCTGTCCACGGAACCTCTGTCATCATTAAACTATGTGCTCTCTGAGAGCAGAAAATGTGTAGTCAGCCAGGCATGGTGGCGCACGCTTGTAATCCCAGCATTTGGGAGGCTGAGACTGTAGGATCGGGGTTCGAGGCCAGCATCAGCTGCTTAGTGAGGCCCTCTGCAACTTAGTGAGACCCTGTTTCAAAATAAAAGAATAAAAAATAGGGCTGGGGGTATAGCTCAGAAGTAGAATTCCCCTGAGTTCAATCCCCAGTACCGCAAAAAAAAAAAAAAAAAAAAAAAGAAAGAAAGATAGAAAATGTGTAGTCTTTCCCTTCCTGGGATGGGAAGTTTCTCAAGGAGCCTGGCCCTCCCATTCCAGGGGAAAGTTCTCTGTACTTTTGTGTGTAGTTCCGAGGCTGTCCACTAGAGGGGGCGTGGACATCACTGCAGGACCTTCCAGGCGGTGTGTGATAGAGTGGGAGGGAGAGAGGAAGGGGGGAAGGATTCCATTCCATTTGCTACCTGGGAAACAACTACAGGAGTGGATAGATGACCCACCCAGCACAGTCCTGGAGCCGTGGGACTCGGGATAGATTCCCCCTCCAATGGGTCCTCCTGCCCCCGCCCCCCCCCCACACACAGGGTTTCTTTTTTTCTGACTTTCCCACACAACTATTCTTCATCTGCACCTGCAACCCTCCCATACATAATTTTTGCACTTGCCTGGAATGGTCCTTGCTCTGCCATACCTCTGGACCTTTGCACATGCTGTTCACTCAGCCAGAGATGAACTCACTCCCTGGTTGCTTTATCAGGCTGACTCCTCTTTGACATACTAAAAAATTGCCCTTGGCTCTCAGACTGACTTTGCCCTTAAGTGTTGTCACTGTTTACTATTCTGCTTTCTGGACAGGACCAACCTCCATGAGGCTTCAGTACATGTGTGTGAAATTAATAAATAACTTGGTTTTGTGTGTGTGTGTGTGTGTGTGTGTGTGTGTTACTGGGGACTGAACTCAGGGGCATTCTACCTACAAGCTATACCCCCAGCCCTATTTTATTCTTTATTTTGAAACAGGGTCTCACTGAGTTGTGGAGGGCGTAAGTAACAGGCTGGCCACAAACCTGGATCCTCCTGTCTCAGACTCCCAAATACTGGGATTACAAGCCTGTGCCACCATACCCGGCTGGCTTGGTTCTTTTATGAGCACAATCCTCAGCAAGTCTGGGGCTACCCTAGGCCCATTTGTACCATGCCTTCCCTGAGCCTGACTCCAGCTCAGTATTATACTTTCCCATGCTGCTCTATCAAACAAAGGAATGCAGCCGGGTGTGGTGGCTCACGCTTGTAATCCCAGTACTTGGGAGGCTGAAACAGAAGGATCCAGGTTCGAGGCCAGCCTCAGCTACTTAGTGAGGCCCTCTGCAACTTAGTGAGACCCTGTTTCAAAATAAAGTATAAAAAAATAGGACTGGGGGCATAGCCTGGAGGTAGAATGCTCCTGAGTTCAATCCCCAGTACCACAAACACACACACACACACACACACACACACACACACACACACACACAAAGAAATGTGATACATAATCGGGTGCATGAGACTTTGAGTTCAAATCCTGGCTCTGTCATCTGGCTGTATAACCTTGGGTGAGCGTTGGAGACTCATTTTGCAAAATGGTGATAATCTCACATCTGCCCTGCCTCTTGGAGAAGATCAAATTAGACGATGCGTGAGAAACGCCCAGCATTAGTCAATTAGGTGTCCTCCTCCCCCAGTGTGAACTCGGAAATAAAATTGCCCTTTGAGTCTGAAGCCAGTAAAATCTATGCATCATGGAGGAGAAGAGCCAGGTGGGGGAGCGAATGAGGCGAGAGATGGTTTTGTAAACGACTGAAGAGTTTTGTGAACGGTGCAAACCGCAATCAAGGTGACCCGCCTGTAATCTCAGGGAGGCAGGGCGAGGATGTGATTGAAATTGAGAAAGCAGAAGCCTAATCAATTGCATTGTGCTCTATCTGAAGGGAACAGAAAGCTGCACCAGAATGGGGGTGCAAGGAAGGTTCATTCAGCTGCTCCAGGCAAGGGAGCAGGGAGACAGGAAACCAGTAGACACAGGGAGGCTCTGGTGTGCACAGAGACAGTGTGGGGGGGTGTGGTGAACTCCAGATGGTTCACTGCCCTGCTGCTGGCCTTCACTGAAACCACAGGGATATCCAGGCAGCAGGCAGACAAGAATATTCTGGCTCACTAAGAGCACTGGTTTGGAGGCCAGAAGTCTTGGTTTAAGCCCCTGCTGCTCTTCAACTTATGCCCTGGAACCCCTGAAAAAGCTGATTTACTTCACCGTGCCTCAGTTTTGCTATTAGCAAAGAGAAGACACAGCAGCCTTCTCTTTGGTAGGGTCCTGTGAGGATGGGATGGTGCACGCGCTTAGCAGGACGCCTGGCCCAGAGGGAAGAGTTCCTGAATGGCGATGGCAAAGAGAGCTAATGTGCACCGAGCACTTTATTGCTACTTCACAGATGAGCAAATTGAGGCTTGGAGCAATTAATAACTTGCAAAAAAAATCACCTAGCCAGCGAGTGGTAGAGGCAAGATTCACACCAGGCACTGCATAGCTCCAGAGCTGTGCTTACTTCATAGCAGGTAGAAGTGCTGGCCTCTGACTAATACATCTGGTGAGTTGGGTGGCAAGAGACTGGCCCGCAGGACTGAGGCCCCATCCCTGTGACAGCCTCTCTGAGCAGCTACTTGTTTTGTTTTGTTTTGTTTGTTTTTTGCGGTACTGGGGATTGAACTCAGAGGCATTCTACCTCCAAGCTACACCCCCAGCCCTAGTTTTTATTCTTTATTTTGAAACCGAGTCTCACTAAGTTGCGGAGTGCCTCACTAGGTAGCTGAGGCTGGCCGCGAACCCAGATCTTCCGGTCTCAGCCTCCCGAATGCTGGGATTACAAGCGTGCGCCACCACGCCCGGCTTGGTTTTTGTTTTCATTCAGCAGCCTCCAGCAGAGGGCTGGGCACAGGGAGCTCTCCGTTGCATTGACTGCCTTGTCCCCCTTTCCTTTAGGACTCAATTTGGGGAGATCTGCAGGGAACCTCTGTTCCAGTAACTGGAGGGAGAGGAACACACACACACATGCACACACACATCACACACTACACACACACACACACACCACACACACGTGCACACACACAGGCAATGAGGTCTAGTGGAAAGACTGCGGCCATTAGTGTCAGGCTGCCGCTGTGCAATCCTAGTACCTCCTGTAATCCCTAAACCTCAGTTTTCTCATCTACCAATGGGGCTAATTTGTAGAAACAGGCCCAAACCTGGATTAAAAAAAAAAAAAAGTTGATGTAAACAGATCTGACACTCAGCAGGCAAACTCTTAATAAATGAGTTGTTATTATTACTACTGTAATTTCTCCCTGGACGCCCCTGCAGGATTGAGGTCGAGCTCAGCAAAGGGCCCACCACATCACAGAGGCCTAGTAACTGCTTGCCAGTGCAGCGGTGATTCCCAGCTTCCAGACTCCTTCACTGAACATTCCCTCAATAAATCACAAGGTCAGCAAACATTTTCCGATGGGCATAAGATGGGAATCCATGTTCCCTGCTCCCCTCCACACAGAGGCACATGGGCGGCCAGTTTCTCACAGGCCTACAGGTGTGGGTGGGGGCGGGGATTCATCATCTCGCAGGCTCACTGCAAGTAAGCATCCCTGATCTCAGCCAGGAGGAGCCCCTGGCCATCGCAACAAAGCTGCTTTCCAACTGCTCCAGAAGCTCCTAGATCCACTGAGCTAGAGGATTCTCAGGTCTCCCTCCTTCCTTCTGCCCTCCTTTAGGGAACCAGAGAGCTGCAAAGGGTCCACTGGGGTCTGATACTGAGGGAGGCCTGAGGTCGCCCCAGTGTACCTGTGGCCAGTAGTAAATGTGATGACATCAGATGAAGAATTGTCAAACCCATCATGCACAGACAGAAGCTACATGGGCAATGAAGGGGGCATTTTGATCTATTTCCCGTTGCCTGTGTGCTGTGTTCATCTCTCCACTCATCCTAAACTCACGTGGGAATGATTTGTTTTGTTTTGTTATTGGTAGAACCTAGGGGCAGTGTACCTCTGAGCTACACCCCCAGACCTTTTCTTTTGTGGTACTAGGGGTTGAATACAGGGGCATTGTACCTCTGAGCTACACCCCCAGCCCTATTTTATTTTTATTATTTATTTACTTATTTTTGCAGTACTGGGGATTGAACCCAGGGGCATTCTACCTCTGAGCTACACCCCCAGTCCTATTTTTTATTCTTTATTTTTGAAACAGGGTCTTACTAAGTCGTGGAGAGCCTCACTAAGTAGTTGAGGCTGGCCGAGAACCCACCGGCTTTTATTTTTATTCTTGAAGGTCTTGCTAAACTGTTGAGGCTGGCCTTAACCTGCAATCTTCCTATCTCAGCCTTCCAAGTACTGAGATTACAAGCATGTGCCACCACATCCAGCTCAACAGGACTTTCAGGTATCCTGTGCTTGACAGATGTTCAGCCACCCTCTTACTTTCCCCTCCTCTCTCAATAGCCAGAGCTATCTCATTCACTTCTCACTGACCCCCAACCCTCTCAAAGGAAGGTTCAAGGAACTTCCATGGCTCAAGGATTCATATTGGCATTTTCCTTATTTACATAACCAATAAAAATACATACTCTCCAAGACATGGTGAGCCATCAGCAACTCTCTCCCTCACATCTTGGCCTGGACCCCAGTCTGGACCACAGCATCCAGCCAGCAGCACAGGAGTCCAGCAAAAGCATTCCCTGTCACTTACAGACAGAGAACTGAGAGCAAGAGGTCAGTTCCTGGGGCCTGGACAAAAATGGGATGACCAGAAGGCAGGAAAGCAGAACAGGAGATAAGTGCAGGAAGAGAGATACAGTTTTATAAATAACTAGACAGGGTGTGAGCATGTGGGGGAGGCAGGGGGAGAGGGGCTGCAGGCATGCAGAGGCCTAAGTGGGAAGGGGAGAAACGGTGCTTGGGGCTGGAGTCAGTGAGAGACGAGCTCCAAGCGTGCACCCCCTTCTTCATCTGTAAAATGAGTGGGTTGCCCTAGATTTAAGTGGGAAGGGGAGAAACAGGGCTTGGGGCCAGAGAGGGTGGGGGTGAGCTCTTAAGCTCTATTTGCCCCTCTGTAAGATGACGAGTTGCCCTAGATGATGTGATGTCTGAGCACCCATACTCTTCTGACATGCTAGGACTCTGTAGGATGCTAAGCCTGGACCAGAGGCCTGAGGATTGGCAAGAGCAGATGGGCACCCCCAGAGGGTGCTTGATGCCCAGTCAGGCTATATTTGGTCTCCAGGCTGGTACTGGGGTTCAGTGGAGGTGAAGAAGTCTTCCAGGAAAGACTGCAGGTACTCGAAGGTGGGTCTCTCCTCCGGGTCCAGATGCCAGGTCTGCTCCATGATGTTGTACAGGGATGCAGGACAGCCTGGGGGGCATGGCATGTGGTGGCCATGCTCCACCAGTTCCAACACTTCTCGGTTATTCATGCCTGCGGGGGCGGGGCGGGGTGGGGCTCGATCAGTCAGGGCGCCTGGCCCCTCCCACAGGAGCCCAAGACTCCCCCCACCCCGCTCACCTGGGTAAGGGACTCGGCCCTTGCTGATGAGCTCCGTGAGCAGGATCCCAAAGGACCACACATCGGACTTAATGGTGAATTTGCCGTACAGGGCAGCCTCTGGCGCCGTCCACTTGATGGGGAACTTGGTCCCTGGAGAGGTTGGGGTGAAAGGGAAGGTTATAGTGAGGGGTCCTGGGAACAGCTGGGTTAAGAGAATGGGGACTGGAGGACTGAGGATCTTGGGGACCCTGAGCACTTTTCAAGCATTGTAATATTTCTCATAATAATAAGTTAATATGTGCCTAGCTTTTACCATGTGCTAGGCACTGTTGGGCTTCTTTTCTTTCTGTCTTTCCTTTTTATTTATTTATTTTTGGTACTGGGAATTGAACCCAGAAGCATTCTACCACTGAGCTCTGAGCTCCACACTTGGCCCTTTTTATTTTATTATTTTTTATTAGTTATTTGTTTATATGGCACTGGCCTGGGGGTTGAACCCAGAGGCATTCTACCTTTGAGCTATACCCCCAGCCCTATATTATTTTATTTTTATGTTAATTAATTTATTGTGTTGCTGGGATCAAACCCAGGGACATTCTATCTCTGAGCTATACCCCCAGCCCTATTTTTTTTTTTTTTTGCGGTACTGGGGATTGAACTCAGGGGCCTTCTACTTCCGAGCTATACCCCCAGCCCTATTTTTTATTCTTTATTTTGAAACCGAGTCTCACTAAGTTGTGGAGTGCCTCACTAGGTAGCTGAGGCTGGCCGTGAACCCGGATCCTCCGGTCTCAGCCTCCTGAATGCTGGGATTACAAGCGTGCGCCACCACGCCCGGCTTTATTTTTTTTTATTATTATTTTTATTTTGAAACAGGGTCTTGCTAAGTTTGCTGAGAGTCTCACTAAGTGGCTGAGGCTGGTCTTGAACCTATAATCCTCCTAGCTCAGCCTCCCAAGTACTGGGATTACCCGTATGTGCCATTATTTTTTATTTTGAAACAGAATCTCAGCTGGCCATGGTGGCAACCTAGCAAGACGGAGACCCTGTTTCAAACAAAAAATAAAAAGGACTGAGGGTGTAGCTCAGAGAGGTAGAATGCCTGTGGGTTCAATACTCAGTACAGAAGAAGAAGAAGAAGAAGAAGAAGAAGAAGAAGAAGAAGAAGAAGAAATGAAGAAGAAGAAGAAGAAGAAGAAGAAGAAGAAGAAGAAGAAGAAGAAATGAAGAAGAAGAAGAAGAAGAAGAAGAAGAAGAAGAAGAAGAAGAAGAAGAGGAAGAAGAGGAGGAGGAGGAGGAAGAGGAGGAGGAGGAGGAGGAGGCGGAGGAGGCGGAAGAAGAAGAAAGCAGAGTCTTGCTAAGTTACTAAGGGTCTTGCTAAGTTGCTGAGGCTAGCTTGGAGCCCATGATCTTCATGGCTCAGCCTCCCACATACTGGGATAAAGGTATCTACCACCACGTCCAGCAAGGCACTGTTGTTTTTTCTTTTCTTTCTTTCTGCAATGCTGGGGGGTGAAAGAACCCAGGGTCTCACTCATGCTAGGCAAATACTCTACCACTGAGCTACATCCCTAGCCCCAGGCAGTGTTTTTATTTGTTTGTTTGATTCATTTATTTTGTTTTATTTATTTATTTTGTGGCACTGGGATTGAAACCAGGGGCATTCTACCTCTGAGTTACATCCCCAGCCCTTTTTTTTTTTTTTTTTTTTAATTTTTACTTTTGAAACAGGGTCTCTAGGTTGATGAGAGTCTCACTACTTGCAGAGGCTGACCTGGAACCTTCACTCCTTCCATCTCAGTCTCCCAAGTACTAGGATTCCAGGTGTGTGCCATCATACCTGGCTCCAGGCAGTGATATATGTATATTAACTCATTGAACCCTCACAAATCCCCATGAGGTAAATACTACGATTGCCTCATTTTACTGATGAGAAAAAGGAGGTATGGAGTAAAGTAACTTGCCCAACTTGCACTGCCAAGAGGCTGGGAGTCACACTATTGCCTCTAGCATAAGAATTATAGTGTTAGAAGTCCGGCACGGTGGTGCACACCTGTAATCCCAGTATTTGGGAGGTTGAAACAGGAGGATCAAAAGTTAGAGGCTAGCTGGGTGTAATGGTGCACACTAGTAATCCCAGTACTTGGGAGGCTGAGACTGGAGAATCCAGTTCGAGACCAGCTCAGCTACTTAGTAAGGTCCTCCACAACTTAGTGAGAACCTGTTTCAAAATAAAGAATAGAGCCAGGCGTGGTGGTGCACACTTATAATCCCAGTACTTGGGAGGCTGAGAAAGGAGGATTGCAGGTTCACGGCCAGCCTTGACTACTTAGTGAGGCCCTCCGCAACTTAGTGAGACCCTGTTTCAAAATAAAGAATAAAAAATAAAACTGGGGGTATAGCTTGGAAGTAAAATGACCCTGGGTTCGATCCCCAGTACTGCAAAAAAAAAAAAAAAAAAAAAAAAAGTTAGAGGCTAGCCTTAGGAAACTTAGCAAGACCCTTGTCTCAAAAAAAAGGGGGAGGGGGGCTAAGGGAATAGCTGAGAGGTAGAAGAATGACTTGGGGTTCAATCTCCAGTACCACACACACAATAAAAGAATTACAGTGTTGGAGTGAGGAGGGGAGGGAAAGGGAAGGTACTGAGAAATTAAATTGACTAAATTATGTTATGTGTGTATACAAATTTTTAACAAGGAATAACACTATCATGTATGATTATAATCCACCAATAGAAATAAAATTAAACTAAAAAGAATTATAGTGTGCCTGCCACACAGTAGGTGTTTAGTAGATGTCTATTGACTTACTGTTTTCTGAATGTTTTTATCTTACAGTTCAGCAAAGGCAGCTCACAGGGGTTGGGTGACTTGCCCATGCCAGTGGTTGGTAAGTGGCAAGGCTGGGATTTGAACCCAGAACCGCCTCTCACACGCATCAGGATAGGGGTGTCCCAGTTGATGGGTGGGGAAGAGTTCCCGAGTGTGCGGGACCCAGGGCAGCCATTGGAGCTGTGTGCGCTCTAGGGAGGTAGGGCGAGCAGAGCACCTTGGCGCGGGTTGTACTCGTTGTCCTCAATGAGGCGGGCCAGCCCGAAGTCTGCAATCTTGCACACCAGCCGCTCCCCCACCAGGATGTTGGCTGCCCTCAGGTCTCGGTGGATGTAGTTCATGCGCTCCACGTAGGCCATGCCTTCTGCCACCTGGGGAGGAGTGGAGAGATGGCTGCTCTTGTGGACTCAAAGCCCATGTGTGAGGGGTCAGAGACCATTTGGAAAATCCCTCCCTCATGGGGATACTGAGGCTCAGAGTAGCAGCACCCAGCCTCAGGTCTCACAGCTGACGTGATGGGCGGAGCCGCGCTTCCAGGGGGAGGCTAGGTTTGAGGGCACAAGGATTTGTAGAAGGGTAACTGGAGGGAGGTCTGGGAGGTGAAGGCTGCCGGCCCAGTTTACCTGGGCTGCCATGTCCACCAACTGGGGCAGCCTCAAGTTCTGGCCCTCCTGGTCCTTGAGGAAGTCCAGCATGCTACCTGGGGAGAGAAAGCCCGAACGTCAGCCAGAAGGCCCAACTCCCAGCGGCCTTCTTGAGATCGGCCCCGCCCCTACCCCCAACCCACCTACTCTAGCCGGGCCCTGCCTCCGGCTCCCTGTCTTCTCACCTGGATCCGCCCCCCACTCAGGATCCCAGAGGGACATTTCAACTCCTCACTCTTTCCCAGGCCTCGCTGACTGCCCGCATGACGCTTCCTCTCCACCTCGGTCTTCCAGGACACGCCCCAGTTAGACTCCGCCCAGCCCCTCCCTCGCCCCGCCCAAGCCCCGCCCACCAGCCGACGCACCTTGCGAGGCCGGAGGCTCCGCCCCACCCAGACCCCGCCTCCTCTAACTTGGCCCCGCCCCAACTCCACCACTCGATCCCGCCCCTCACTAGGAGTCAGTCGTCCCCTCCTAGGTGGCGGGGTCCCACCCCACCTTAACTGCGCCCCAGGCCCCGCCTCCTGACCCTGCCTCTCACCGTGGCACATAAACTCGGTCACGATGTAGATGGGTTCCTCCGACACCACCGCGTACAGCTGCACCAGCTTGTCATGCCGCAGCAGCTTCATGACCTGCGCCTCCTCCAGGAAGGCCTTCGGGGACATGGTGCCCGGCTTCAGCGTCTTCACCGCCACCTTGGTGCTGCCGTTCCACGTGCCTGACGGGCGGCCGCGTCTCCTCAAGGCCCGCTCCCCGCCTGCCCAGGCCCTTGCCCCAGCCCCCGACCCCAGCTCCCGGGGACGTCCTCCGTACCCAGCCACACATCGCCAAAGCAGCCGGTCCCCAGCCGGCGCTCGAGCGCGATGGAGCTGCGGCTGATCTCCCAGGCGTCCTTGGCCAGGCCCAGCGTCTGCGGCTTCATAGTTTTGCAGGCCGCAGTGAGCAGGTGGCACAGCCCATCATTCACCTCTGCGGGTGGGCAGAGGGAGGGAGGTCACAGGCGGGCAAGGGCACCACTGCACTCCTCACCCCAAGCCAGCCCTGCGCCAGACCTAAGTGAGGAGGCCCAGGTGAGGTCACAGAGGCCAGGACGGAAGGCAGCTCAGCCCGCTGAGTAGGTAAACATGTTGGTGCCCAGGGAAAAGGGTGGTACCCGTAAAGAGAGAGTTGATGCCATCCCTTAAGGATTGGGGCCTTCTCATAGGAAGAGGAGGCCTCCAGCTGGGCCTATTTTTCTTCTCCTTTTGTTTTGCTTTATTTTTGCTGCTGAAGATTGAACCCAGGGGCATTCTACCTCTGAACTACACCCCAGGCCCTTTTTATTGTTTTAATTTTGAAACAGGTCTCCCTAAGTTGCTGAGGCTGGCCTCCAACCTGTGATCCTCTGGTCTCGGCCTTCTAAGTACTGAATTACAGGTATGGGCCCTTAGAGATGAGGTGGGATTCTAACAGGTGGAAATGGGGTTAGGGTTTCCAGGCAAAGCTGTAGACCCACTCCCTTCCATGTAGCTCATCTATGGCTTAATCAGTCAAGGTAGAAACTTGGGCAGTAACTCCCCTTCTCCTCAACCCCACACTTTTCCAAGTCAGGCCCATTCTACTCCTACCCAGCTTCAGAATGGCCTGCCTCTCTTTTACGCCACTGCTGTGGATTTAACCTGACCACCATCACCTCTCACCTGGATAATGGCCACTGCCTCCTACCAGGACCCCTCATTCTGCCTTGCCCCCTGTCATCTAAGCTCCACCCAGCAATCAGAGTTTCTCACTAAAGTGCAGACCAGCCTCTGTCACCCCCTGCTCAGAGCCCCGTGGTGGTGGCTCACTGAACTGGTGCCTTGGTGGGACATTCAAGATATCACAAACAATAAAGTGTCCAGATTCAGGCCTTGAGACAAGAAACTGGCCAATTCCCCATTCAAGAACCCTGGCCATAGGTGACTCTGTGCCCCCGTTTCCTCTGAATCCCACGGAGCAGGATCCTGGGCTGGAAACCTCCATACTTGGGTTCTAGTCCTGGTCGGGCCGCTATTATCCTAGCACTTTCCTTTCTCTGGGCCTCAGTCTCCCCACTGGGACAATGTATCAACAATTTGCTCCTGGATCTGAAGCACCAGCTCACCGATGTAGTGCTGCACCAGTTCCTGCACCGTGTCAAACTGGGCCCGCGTGGTGATGTAGTAGCCGCCTGTGTCCAGCTTGCGGATCTTATAATGCTTCACATGATCGCCTCTGGTCTGGTCCCAATCCCGGATGGACAGGGAATAGGCGCCTGCGGAGGAGGGTCACGCTGGATCTGCTGTCCTCCTCTCCCTCAACCTGGGGAGCAGGAAGAGGCTCCCGAGGCTGGGACCTTTTATTTTTTTTTGCACTGAGGATTGAACCCAGAGCCTGGTGCATGCTAGGTAAGCACTCACTATTGAGCTTCATCTTTAGCCCTTTTCTTATTTTTTTTAAAGTATTTATTTATTTATACTGGGAATTGAACCCAGACGCTTTCTACCTCCAAGCTATAGTCCCAGCCCTAGTGAAACAGGGTCTCACTAGGTTACTGAGAGCCTCGCTAAATTACTGAGGTTGACTTTGAACCTGCAATCCTCCTGTCTCAGTCTCCCAAGTACTGGGATTATAAAGGTGCGCCACCACACCCAGCTCCTAGCCCTTTTTTAAAAATTATGTTTTGAGACAGGGTCTTACTAAGTTGCCCAAGCTGGCCTTGAATTTGTGATTCTTCTGCCTCCGCCTCCCAAGTAGCTGGGATCACAGGTGTGCACCACCATGCCCAGCTAAGGCTGGGGCACTTGGGACTGGTGGTTGCATCTCTAGAACTCAGAACTAGCCTAAGCTCTGCTCCTCCACTTGATCCCTCTTTGACCCTGAACCAAGCACCATCCTAGCCGAGCCCTAGTGATTGGGCCTTCCAGTTGCCAGCAGCAGGGGGCATAGCCTCACCTTTGGTGGTCTCACTCTCCCGGATGAGAAACGCCCCCTGGGGGTTGCCTGGCGAGAGCAGCTGTCTCTCAGCATCCTTCCTGCTGATCTTTCCAAAGTACCACCTGTTGGGAAGGGCAGGCAAGAATCAGGTCCAACCCCTTCCAACCCCCTTGGGGCAGTCCCCTTGCAAGCCCAGACTCAATTTCCTCACCTGTGAAGTGGGGCTCATACACCTATTGTGCAACCTGAGCATCAGGATCACAGAGAAGGGGAGTGGGAAATGCCTGACACACAGTGTGTGCCCCATAAAGTTATGCTGCTTCTCTCTACCCTTTAGGTGTTTCTTGAATTAAAGCTGCTGGAACCCAGTCACTAGCTGTCCCATCAGGGTGCCACGGTCCCTTAGTTGGTCTCACTGGGGCCCTCCCGCATTCATTTTACAGATGAGGAACTTGAGGCTTAGACGGGGAAGTGACCTGTCCATGAGGCTGGCTGATGTGCTCCACCTAAAATCCTCTGCTTTCCACCCTAGTCCTTTTCCCACCACCCCAGGCAATCACCCAGGTCCCTCCCCCACTGCAGCCCCCGATTATTTCCTCCTCTGGCCTCCAGCACACCCTCTTTTTTTCTTTTCTTTCTTTTTTTTTTTTTTTGGTCAGTACTGGGGATTGAACACAGGGGCATTCTACCTCCAAGCTACACCCCCAGCCCTATTTTTTATTCTTTATTTTGAAACAGGGTCTCACTAAGTTGCAGGGTGCCTCACTAGGTAGCTAAGGCTGGCCACGAACCCGGATCCTCCTGTCTCAGCCTCCCAAATGCTGGGATTACAAACATGGGCCATCAAGCCCAGCTTACTTTTTATTTTTGAAACAGGGTCTCACTAAGTTGCTGAGGCTAGCCTGGAACCTGCAATCCTCCTGTCTCAGCCTCCCAAATATCTCGAGTACTGGGGTTACAGGCGTGCATCACCATGCCATCTGGGCTTTAATTTATACATATGTGTACTCATTTAATTCTTATACCAATATTGTGAAGTCAGTACCATTATTGACCCCCTTTAGACAGATGTGAAAGCCAAGAGACCTAGTGGTTAGGCGCCAAGCGGAGGCCATGCTGTGATACCAGAATAGGAGCCTGAGTCACCTGCTCTGGGGCCTGAGCTCTTAACCACGACACTGCACTTAACCATAGCACATCTTGAGGCTGAGCCCAAGACGTGGACACAGCATGGACCTCCCAAACCCCGACTCTCTGCCTGCCTCCCCCTCATGCCTCCTCCTCAGACCCAGGCCTCGACCCACCTGTGCTCTGGGCCCTGCCCACTTCCCTCTGTTCAAGGACAACCCCCCCAACCCCCGAATGCCCACTTTGTTCTTTCCCCAAAGGAACCTTTCGGAGCACTGCCTTGCCGTCACCGCCCCCTCTGCCTCTCACCTTGGGTCCCCACTTCCTCCCTCCCGCTCCCTCTCACGCTCGCTCTGCTGTCCGGCCTCTGTCCCCACTTCACAGCAGCGATCTCTCAGCAAGGTCTCCCCCACTGCCAAATCCAGAGGCAGCCTCTGCCCCTCCCTCTCCCGTTTCCTGGAACTTCTCCTGGCTGTTGCGCTGGCGCGGTCTGGGTCTCTTCACTTCTCCAGTGGCGCCTTCTCCTTTGGGGCCGCTTTCCCCCGAGCTGGCTCCTGCTGCCAGGCTCTCTCAGCGTCCTCCTTCCTTCGCCCTCCTATGCAGTTACTTATCATCTCTACTCTGACGAGAATTTCCAAATTTCCAAATTTCCACCAGCCCAGACGTGCCATCTGCAAGGGCCGTGGCACACAAACAAAGACGTCTTAGTGCCAGTTAGGTAAAGGTGCCCTTCCTCTAGGCTGCCGGCATGGGCGGGTACCTCTCATACAAAGCACAATCTAGCTGGGGGTGGTGGCGCACATCTATAATCCCAGTACTTGGGAGGCTGAGACAAGAGGATCACAGGGCTGAGGCCAGCCTCAGCAACTTAGTGAGACTCTGTTTCAAAATAAAGAATAGCTAGGTGTGGTGGTGCACACTTGTAATCCCAGTACTTGTACTTGAGAGGCTGAGACAGAGGATCGAAGGTTCAAGGACAGCCTCAGCAAGTAGTGAGACTCTCATTACCTAGTGAGACCCTGTTTCAAAATAAAAATAAAATTGGGCTGGGGGTGTAGCTCAGAGGTAGAATCCCCCTGGGTTCCATCCCCAGTGCCACAAAACAAAGCAAAACAAAACAACAAAATAAAAAATAAAAAGGGGACCGGGTGTGGTGGTGCATGCTTATAACCCAGTACTGGGAGGCTGAGACAGGAGGATCCGGGTTCTCGGCCAGCCTCAGCTACTTAGTGAGGCCCTCTGCAACTTAGTGAGACCCTGTTTCAAAATAAAGACTAAAAATAGGGCTGAGGATGTACCTCGGAGGTAGAATGCCCCTGGATTCAATCCCCAGTACCATAAATAAATAAATAAATAAATAAATAAATAAATAAATAAATAAATAAATAAATAATAAAAAGGGCCGAGGGTGTAGCCCAGAGGTAAAATGTCCCTGGGTTAATCCCTAGTACCAAAACAAAGCAAACAAACAAAAAGCACAATCTAGCCGGGCGTGGTGGCCCATGCTTGTAATCCCAGCATTTGGGAGGCTGAGACTGGAGGATCCGGGTTCGCGGCCAGCCTCAGCTACCTAGTGAGGCACTCCGCAACTTAGTGAGACCCGGTTTCAAAATAAAGAATAAAAAATAGGGCTGGGGGTATAGCTCAGAGGTAGAATGCCCCTGAGTTCAATCCCCAGTACCACAAAAACACACACACACACACACACACACACACACAGCACAATCTAACCCAATTGCTCGCAGGCTTCTCTATCACAGTGTTCCTTTTCACAGCCCTCAATCCAACAAGTACCCCCAGAACCCACATACCTCACCTACTCCTTTGCCTTCCGGTTCAGTGATTAGCACTGCCACCCACTCGCTCTTCAAGAGGACGTGGAGTCTGGAGTCACCCTTGATTCCACCCACTCCCCACAGCCAACAGCAAGTCAATCACCAGGTCCTGGAATTCTCGCTCTACAAAGACTTGCATCCTTTCTTTTTTCATAAATGTATGGTACACCTGAGGATAGATCTTTAAAAGCTTTTATGGGCCCCAGTTTCCTCATCTGTAAAATGGGGACACTGGTAATAACAATATGTTATTGTGAGCTGAGCACAGTGGTGCACGCCTGTAATCCCAGTACTTGGGAGGCTGAGACAGGAGGATTTCAGGTTTGAGGCCAGCCTCGGCAATTTCGCAACACCCTCAGCAACTTATTGAGACCCTGTCTAAAAAAAAAAAAAAAAAAAAAAAAAAAATCCAGGCCTAGTGGCTCATCCTTGTAATCCCAGTACTTGGGAGGCTGAGACAGAAGGAGTGCGGGTTTGAGGACAGCCTCAGCAAGTAGTGAGACTCTCATCAACCTAGCAACACCCTGTTTCCAAATAAAAAATAAAATGGAGCTGGGGACGTAGCTCGAACGTAAAATGCCTCTGGGTTCAGTCCCCAGTACCAAAATAATACTACTGTGAGAACTGAATGAATCAAGTAGATAAAGTACCTGTGGTGCATCTCAAGTCTATAAAGGCACTCTGTGAATGGTAATTCACTGCTTATATGCTAAGCAAGTACTCTACCACTGCGCTATATCCCCAGCCCCCACTCGAAGTGTTTGCTTTTCTTTGTTTTGTTCTGTGTGTGGTGCTGGAGATTGAACTTAGAGCCTCAGGTATGCCAGGCAAGACCTCCACCACTGATGTGTATAATGCTTAGCAGATGCTGCTGGACTATCTGGGGGGTCACATACCAGCTCCACCACTCACCAGCCATGTGAACCCTGGGCCTCAGCATCCTCATTTGTAAAGAAGATAATAATAGTTTTTTCTTTCTATCTTCATTCCTCTTATTTATTTATTTATTTATTTATTTATTTATTTATTTATTTATTTATTAGCACTGGGGATTGAACCCAGGGGTGCTATGCCACTGAGCTACATCGCCAGCCCTATTTATTTATTTATTTATTTATTTTGCAGTACTGGGGATTGAACCCAGGGACATTCTACCTCCGAGCTACACTTCCAGCCCTATTTTTAATTATTTAGTTTGAAATGGTCTCACTAAGTTGCAGAGGGCCTCACTAAGTAGGCTGGCCGCAAACCTGCAATCCTCCTGTCTTAGCCTCCCAAGTACTGGGATTATAAGAGTGTGCCACCACGCCCCGCTTATTTTTTATTTTGAGACAGGGTTTTACTAAGTTGCCCAGGCTGGTCTCTAACTTATGATCCTCCTGCTTCTGTCTTCTGAGTAGGTAGGATTAGATATGCACTGCTGTACCTGGCCTAAAATAGGATAATAGTAGTTCCTAACTCTGTTATTATATAGAAAACACTTGGAAGAGCATCCAGAACACAGTACCTGCTATATAGGCATTATTATAATATATGTACATATATATATATATATATATATATTTTTTTTTTTTTTTTTTTTTTTTTTTTGCAGTACTGGGGATTGAACTCAGAGGCATTCTACCTCCGAGCTATACCCCCAGCCCTATTTTTTAGTCTTTATTTTGAAACAGGGTCTCAGATCCTTCGGTTTCAGCCTCCCAAATGCTGGGATTACAAGCGTGCACCACCACGCCCGGCTTATAATATATATTATAGGCTGAGCATGGCAGCACATGCCTGTACTCTCAGTACCTGGGAGGCTGAGACAAGAGGATCACAGGTTCAAGGCTAGCGTCAGTAATTTAGAGATTGTTTCAAAATAAAAAAATAAAATAGGGCTGGAGGTGTAGCTCAGAGATAGAATGCCTCTGGGTTCAATTCCCAGTGCCACAAAAAATATATATATTACATATAATATATTACGTATTAATAACATATACTATACACTATAATATATGCATATATTATTTACTCTTATCATCATTAGCATCTCCTTTTATCCACAATAAGGTTATAAAATTATAGAGAAGGAGGCGGGCTCAGAGTGGAGCAATGACTGGCCCACGAGGTGGCCTGAGAGTTTGGACTCCAGGATCCCCCAGTCCCCACTCACTCTTCAGCCTGGATGGAGTCCACAGGGGCCACATAGTTGCTGGGAATGTAGCCAGTCTGTCCAGAGCTGAGGGACCGAGCCTCCCACCAGTCACCTTCACTGCAGACACAGAATGGGGGGTGAGGTCATGAGCCCCTAGGCGCCCTGGGGCAGGGCAGAGCCACACCAAGGACCTGCAGAAGACTGGCCCTGCCCCCCCCCCCCCAACACACACACACAGGGCTGTTCCCTGAAGAGGGAGTCTGTTTGAGGACATCTGGGCCTCCTGGCTTTTTCCTCTGGCTCCTCAGTTGGGTTGGGGTTTGGGGATACAGTAGACCGCTGACTACATCACTTTTCCACTGACACCCCCCACCCCCTGCCAAGTGGTTACAATTTCCTTCTGGATAAAATCCAGACTCCTCAGCAGGGTTTAAAAAGCGTATGGATTCTGCTCCACCCACCTCTCCAGCCTCTACTCCCCCTCAGCTCTGCAGCTCACACTCTGCTTTTCTCTGGCAGTGCTGGAGACAGAACCCAGGGCCTGGCGCATGCTAGGCAAGCGCTCTACCGCTGTGCTACGCCCCCAGCCCCATCACAGTCTTTATCCACCTAGACTGAATCGTTTGGTGGTTTCCAGAAATCATAGTTATGCTCAGTCTCTCTTCCTCTTTTTTCACATCTTCCTTCACTGTCCACCCAGTTTTCTAACCTCAGCTTAAAGATCACCTCCTCCCAAAGCCTGCTCTGACCACCACTACCCTGGGGACCATATTTGGTGTTCCTTCTGTGCCCATAGTTCCTCATGTCCCCTGGGCCTACATATTAGCCATCGCTCAGGGTTTTTGTTGTTTTTCAGTGTTGGGGATCTAATGTGAGGCCCTGCACGCATGTGCAAGGCAAGTGCTCCCCCACTGAGCTACACTCCCAGCCCTCAGCCAGGGTTTTTATTGTCTTGTATTTATGTCCGCAACTGGAGCTCCTCTCTGGGCCCTGCTCCCAGCCCAGGCCATGTCCTGAGTGAGCTGGCCTGCTCACTTACGTATTGTTCAGGATGTGGAACTTCTCGCCCTTGGTGAAGGTAAGGTCTTCCTCCGTCCGGGCCTCATAGTCATACAGGGCGATGAACATGGTCACCCCGGTCCCTGCAGAGTCAGGGTTGCTTAGCAGAGTAGATGCCTGTTCCCCAGCCAAGCACTTCACCTCCTCACTGTCACAGTGCCCGATTCCTGAAGGCCTTTGGGATCCAGTGGATTTTGGATTTGGTGTGTGTGTGTGTGTGGTGCTGGGGATTGAACCCAGAGGCATTCTACCTCCGAATTACACCCCCAGCCCTATTTTATTTCTTATTTGGAAACAGGGTCTTGCTAAATTGCAGAGAGCCTCGCTAAGTTGCTGAGGCTGGCTTTGAACCTTTGATCCTCTTTCTCAGCCTCCCAAGTACTGGGATTACAGGTGTTCGCCACTATGCCCGGCTGGATTTGGCCTTCAAGGTTTGCTCCCTCCATGGGTCCAGGACACACAGCTTCATGCCCTTCTCACCTGGGGCGGGGGGGCTCAAGTTGCCCACTCCTCTTCCCCACTGAGAAAACTTCCTACCTGGGAAGCAGCACCTGAGAGGCCAGAAAGGTTCTCTACCACTTGCATCTGCCATTGGGAGACCCCTCTCAGATGGGAACAGAGAACCCCAAGTGCAATGGGGTTTGAGAGTAGGGCTGCGAACACTCCCTCAGCCTATGTGAGCTTGAGAGCAAGGTGTCTCCCACATCAGTCTGAAGGCTTCTAAGGACAAGTCCATGCCTTCCCTCCCAGTTTCCCCAGGACTCAGGCAGCGCCTGTCTCCAGCCCTTGGAACTCACCTGAGATGCCCCTCATGGTGCCACCATTGAGGAAGGCAGGGCTGGTGGGTTGAGGGGAGAAGTTGTTGTAGCTGGGAATGTGGGGAAAGGAGGAAACAGGCCGGGCCCGAGTGGGGTCGAGGTCATAGCGATCTGAAGCCCCGTAGCTCCTGAAGTCCCCTTCCAGGCCGACATCCTCCTTGGGCGCGGGCTCCGACTTCTTGCAGAATGCACAGCCCATTCCACGTACCCTGCTGCAGAACGGGGCATGCCTCACTCGGGGCCCTGCCAGGTGCACCGCCCCGTGCACACACTTAGGGCCTGGATTGGGGTCCTCCAGTGAGGGATAGAGGTGGGGCAGGGCCAGCCTTGGGTCTGCCTCCAGCTGCCTTGGTGTGTTCCAGAGTGTGTGCCTCCTCTGTGCTTGTCTTCCCTTCTGCTCAAGTGGACGGCTGAGCTGGTCTTCTACATCAGGATGTTGCTGTGTTGATTTATATAAATTTGCCTCCTATCGCTTTGAAATGCTGTGTTTCTGGGACTCCTTCAGGGTACTTGTGCACGTGTTTTGTGTGTCTCTAAGTGTGTTTGCTTGTGTGTGTGTGTGTGTGTGTGTGTGTGTAGCTCTCGGTAATGTCTGTGTCTGCAGGTTTGTGTGTACAGGAATGTGCTTGAAATCTGCCCATGCGTTTGGCTGAGAGTGTGCACATCTGAGTGTGTAAGTGTGTATGTGTTTCTGTGAGGGCATGTCTGTGTGTGTGTGTGTGTGTGTGCATGCAGGTCTGTGTGAGTAGGTATCTCTGGCCTGTGTGTCTATGACTGTGAATGCAGCTCTGGGTGGGAAGTGTATGTTTTTGACTCTGCGTGTGCATACTCTGAGTGTGTGTTTCTGTGTCTGCATGGCTTTGTGTGTGAGTGTGTATGAGAGCTGTGTGCCTGCACCTGGAGAGTCCCTGCAGAGGGGGATCAAGGCCATTTCCTGTTGTGGGTCCAGCCTCAGGCCTCTCAAGCTGCTTCATTCTGGCTCCCCCATCCGTTACCTAGCAACAGGGCCCTTGGAGGAGGAGGGGGCTATGAGGCATTGTGGGGCTCAGGAAGGCCACCCCCACACTGTTTCCTGACCCTGGAAGCCTTAGTCCTCTCCCCACCTCCACTCACCCCGCAGGCCCCTTCTCCTGGGTCAGTGGGGCTGCTGCATGATCCTTGGGAGGGGCTGGAGACCTGAGGGCCAGACAGAAGGATATGAGAGACGAAGACCCTGCCAACGTTCCTGCCAACAGCTGCCCCGCTCCTGCCCTCTGCAGGAAGCCAGAGGCCTGAGCTCCACCCCAGTGTGACTTCTGCCTTCATTTTCCTTCCTATCACCCCGGTACACTTACACATCCACGCTTGCGTAGGACGCACCACTTGCACCAGCTCTCTCACACTCATGCCCACCTGACACCAACACATGAACACACACACCAGCACATGGTCACACGACACCCAGCATACGCTTGCATGAGTGTGCTTGCTGACATTGCTGCACACAGGCAAGCCTCCTGAAGAAAGAGCCCAAGGTCTGACCGTAGCCCCACAAACACAACACACATATCCGTGCACGTATAGATATAGATGCCTCTCTGCTGAACTCACACTGTAACCTGATTTCCTTTCTTTTCTTTTTCTTTTTCTTTTTCTTTCTTTCTTTCTTTCTTTCTTTTTTTTTTTGTACTGGGGATGGAACCTGGGGGCATTCTACCTCCGAGCTACAGCCCCAGCCCTATTTTTTATCCTTTATTTTGAAACAGAGTCTCACTAAGTTTCGGAGTGCCTCACTAAGCAGCTGAGGCTGGCCACCAGCCAACCCGGATCCTCCAGTCTCAGCCTCCCAAATGCTGGGATTACAAGTGTGCGCCACCACGCTCGGCTCTCTCTTTTCTTTCTTTTTTTAATTAATTAATTAATTAATTAATTATTTTGTGGTACTGGGGATTGAATCCAGAGTCATTCTTCTTCTGAGCTATATTCCCCAGCCCTATTTTTTAATTTTTATTTTGAAACAGGGTCTTGCTAGGTTGATGAGAGTCTCACTACTTGCTGAGACTGTCCTTGAACCTGAGATCCTCCTGTCTCAGCCTCCCAAGTACTGAGATTACAGGTGTGCACCACTATACCCTGCTTCTATAACTGGGTTTCTATCAAGCTATGCTCAGCTCATCTGTAGCTCCCCAGTTACTGTGTGAAAAAATGAGCCCTTTCCTGGAGCCCTGCCTCTGCTCCCAGCCTGGGCTGTGCACACCCCAGCAGCCCCAGGATCCCTTCCAGTGCCAGATGAAAGTGGCGACCTACCTCCAGAGCTCCGCTCCTAACCCCACATCAGAGAAAGGCCCAGGTCAGAAGTCAGGGCCCCCTTGGGGAGCTCCCCAAATGAACCAAGCCTTCCCTAGCAATTGTGTCCTCTGACACAAAGGTCATTGAGCAAGGGGTCCCCACCCCCTGCCCCCGCCAGAAACTCTGCCATTGCAACACGCAGAGAGGAACTGGCTGGGGAGAAGATTCCGTTTCTTAAGATGTAAGAGGAATGGAGAGTTGTGGGGTGGGGCCAACCCAGTGAGCCCCAATTTCCCCCCAGAGGGGCTGAAGATCCTGGGACTTCCAACTTGCCTTTCTTGGCCCCCGGTCCAGTTCCCCATTTGGATCTCCTCCTCCTCCTCTTCTCTCTGGGTCCTGCTCTTCCTACCAGCACCACTAACCTCTTCCAGGAAGCCTTCCTGGATCCAACAGGTCCAGTTGTCTGCGGGTGGTTCTGTCACTTCAGTGCCCTGATGGCCACTCTGGTCCCACCAGCTCCTGTCACCGGCATGGAAACTGCTCTCCCCTGTGTATTGGGGTGTGGGGGTGACACCTCTGTGGTGAGCTGTGACGTGGGCTGAGGTGAGAGGTCGGCCTTAAAATAGTCCCTGCGAACCAGGCCCTCCCTGAACTCCTTACCCCAGGACCTCACTCCTTTGAAACCACCACATCTCCCCCCGTGTGTGCTGGGTAGGGCCAGGGGTGATTGAAGGTGGGGGCGGGGCGGCGTCAAGGACCAGGGCCTCGCTGGAGGGATTGCAGGGACCCTGAGAGAAGAGATGGGGCTAATGTGAAAGCAAGGGTTACAAGGTGACAGCAAAGGTCTTCTCACAGGAACACACACACACACACACACACACACACACACACACACACACACCACACCCCTCTGGTTCAGCCTCCCAAATGCTGGGATTACAAGTGTGCGCCACCATGCCAGGCTTCCAGGCTCTTTCTTTATTTTTTTATTTTCAAACAGGGTCTCACTAAGTTGCTGAGGCTAGCCTTGAACCTGGGGCAAGTACAGGTTAGCCTCCCAAGTACTGGGATTACAGGTGTGTGCCACCATGCCTAGCGACCACCCTGTGATTTATTTATTTTTTTGTGGTGCTAGGGATTGAACCCAGAGGCATTCTACCTCTGAGCTACATTCCTAGTTTTTTTTTTATTCTTTATTTCGAAGCAGGGCCTCGCTCGTTGTGGAGGGCCTCACCATGTTGCTGAGGCTGGCCATGAACCTGCTATCCTGCTGTCTCAGCCTCCCAAGCACTGGGATTATAGGCATGTGTCACCACTCCTGGCTACACCCTGTGATTTTAAAGATTATTATTAATGAGGCAGCTGAGGCACAGAGAGGCTTAGAAACTTGCCCAAGATCACACAGATGATGTATCCTGGCACCTATTTCCAAAGTCTGATCTCTTGACCACTTCTCTCAGTTGCCTGCAACAGTTACAGCCACTCCTGCAAGCCTGCCCAAATGCAGCAAATGCAGAACCCCCGTAGGGACACTCTTGGATATACATAGTCCTCCCCTTGAGACCAACATAAGGAAGAGCTCTCCTCTAATAGGACACACTCCTAACACTCCGGGTTTATGCAGAGGTACAATGTTACCACTTCTAATAATACGCAAGTGTATATTGCCACAACATATCTATATAAACCCAAGGGGAGCCCCAGATTATGCATGCCTGGTACAGGGCAGGGTCTGAGAGTTGGCCTCCAGAGGCCGGTAGCTATCAGGGCGTTAGCACTCCCAGGCTCTCTGGGACCACGGCTCCAGCTGGGTCTGGCTCTCGGGCTCAGGGGATGTGAGACACAGGGCCTGGCCTCTGCACAGCCCAAGGCAGTGAAGAACAACACTGCATGTGACCAGGCTCACGTAGCTTCATCAGAGGAGAGAAGAAGATGGGGGAGGAGTGGAAATACAGAGAGAGAAACCAGAGACTGAGAGATACAGAGAGACAGAGATTGAGAAAGAAGGAAGAGACTGAGACAAAGAGAAACACAGTGTGGTTTGCTGCTAAACTCGCTCAGAGAACAAAACAAAACACCAAGCTCTGATTTGGTGGCATTTGCTGATTTCCATGGTGTAAATATTCCCACCATGGCTGATTTAAAGCTACTGATGTGACTTCCCGAAGGCTGAGCTGGGCAGGGACGCGCAGAATCAGCTCCCTGAGCCAGTGCCAGGCCCACGCCAGCACATCACCGCCAGAAAGAAGCCCAGACGGAGACAAAGAGACAGAAATGCAAGGTAGAAAGAAGAGCGACAGACAGGCAGAAACTGGAAAGGAGAAAGGCAGAGACCAAGAGAAAGGTCAGAGACAGAGACCAAGAAAAACCAACAAGAGGAGTGGGCTGGGTCCTCTCTGCTCAGGCATCTGCATGAGCACAGCCCCCAGGCCTCCCGCCCTCCTTTGCTGGGATCCCAACCACTGGCCACCAATTCTATGGGGAGTAATTGGACTTCCTAGAAGTCTGGATAGCAAAAATTATCAGTAAAAATGTGCTAATTTATTAAACGTTTATACAGTGGTTGGCATCGCGCCAAGTGATTCCTATGCATGATCTCTTTTAGTGACCTTAGGAGGCAAGTTTTATTTTTAACCCTTATTTTACAGATGAGGAAATGGAGGCACAGAGACGTTAAGTAACTTACCCAAGATTACATTTGGAGGAGGGAAGCTAAAACACAATGCCAATCAATTTGGCTCCAAAGCCTAACTTAAGCACTGTGCTCATTTGCAGTCCTAGTGGACACGATAATGTGTGTCCCTTTATGAGGACCCACTGTGTGCCCGCCCTGTGTTACATGCTCCAAACCCTAGTTAAGGCCCAGCATCTCTCTTTTCTCAGAGGCACTGAGCGTGGCTACCTGCTGCTAGCAAGAAAGGGAGCAGCCCAGAGTGGCCCGCCAGTACTGTGGGCACTGCAGGGGCTTGGATCTGTTTGTGAATGACTTTTTTTTTTTTTTTTTTTTTTTTGGTGCTAGAGATCAAACCCAGGACCATGTCCATGCTCTCTCCACTACTGAGCTCCATCCCCAGCCCTGAATATGTCTCCTGAACATCCAATTGACAAGAATCTGCTCCCACAGCCCTATCAGGACAAAATCAAGTTATGTGTCTCACAGCTGAGGTCCAACCCTGGACCATGGGGCTCCCTGGCTCCAACATCTGGGCGGCCCTCCCCAGCACTGTTCTTTAGTAGCTCTGTGGCTTTGGACAAGTGACAAGGCCTCCGAGGACTGTTTTCCCCATCTGTCCCTTCTGTGCACACTGGATGAGATGAGGTTCTTGCTCAGCGGTGCCGTGGCCAAGCCAGGAGGCTGAGAACGGCCACAAGCAGAGTAGCCTGGCCCCTAGGGACACTTATCAGCCCAGCTTCCTCTTGCTTGTAGCATGGCGGGGAGTGACTTGCCTGAGGTCACAGGGCCAGGCAGGAGATTCAGAGCCAGGGCTATTAATTCAGGTCCAGGGTTCTGTTCCTGGCATTGTGTGTTCTCCAAAGCCTGGGCAGGATCACGCTGTCCCTTCCTGGGGAATGGCACTCTTCCTACCCAGCCCCTGGCCGACTGAACCACCCCTGTCATGTGGCAGCTGCCACTCCGCAGGGAGCCTGCCTCCCCCTAGCCCCTACTCCTGGACATAAGAGCCCCCCGGCCCACCCATCCCTTCTGGAAGGCCTGACTTCTCAAAGCCACGTCAAGGTATTTAGATATAGAAGCAGGACGTCCTGCCCTCACCAGTCCCTGCCAAGTGTCTGGGGAATCCAGAGGAAGATTTAAGCTCAAATTCTACCCCACCTGACAGCTAGCTTGAGACATTGGGCAAGACAATTCATCTCTCCTGGCTGCAGAGTCTCCGTCTATAAAATGGAAATACAAGTCTCTACCTCATGGGGTTGTTCCTGAGAGTCAAATGCTGTCAAGCCCCTGAAAGCAGCAGGCGGAGGGTAGGTGCTCAGAGAACTTTCCCTTCTCTGCTTTCCCTTTGAGAAGGCCCCTCCAAGGCAGGCAGAGCTGGGCGGGGAGCGGGGCTGGGCTGGGCTGGGCTGAGAAGAAGTTCCTGGGGGAGGAGGGAGGATTGCGCTGGCCCAGCACGCTTGGGGATTTCACCAAAGGGGAACTGGGACTTTGGGCAGCGGCAGGAAACCGCCATCCTGCAAGAGTTCCGGCTTCTCCTCAGGGCTCCTGGCCAGGCAGGGGCAGGCCTGGGCTAGAGGAAGCCAGTCTGTGGTGTGCGGGCATTCCCATCTTCATGGAGGCCGGAGCCCGAGTCTGCAGTCAATCACTGAGCCTGCACAGAGGGCTCGGGGCCCTTCCAGAGCCCCACTGCCCCCTTCATCTCACACCTTCCTTTTTTTTTTTTTGGTACTGGAGATGGAACCCAGGGGCATTCTACCTCTGAGTTACCCCCCCCCCCTTTTTTTTTTTTTTTTTTTTTTTGCGGTACTGGGAATTGAACTCAGGGGCATTCTACCTCCGAGCTATACCCCCAGCCCTATTTTTTATTCTTTATTTTGAAACCGAGTCTCACTAAGTTGCGGAATGCCTCACTAGGTAGCTGAGGCTGGCCACGAACCCGGATCCTCCGGTCTCAGCCTCCCGAATGCTGGGATTACAAGCTTGCGCCACCACGCCCGGCTACCTCCACCCTTTTTAATTTTTATTTACTTATTTACTTTTGGTGGACTGGGAATTGAACCCAGAGGCATTCTACCTCTGAGCTACTCCCCACCCCCACCCCACTGATTTTTTTCAAACAGAGTCTTGCTAGGTTGCTGAGAGTCTCACTAAATTGCTGAGGCTGGTCTTGAACCTGTGATCCTCTTGTCTCAGCCTCCCAAGTACTGGGATTGCAAGCATTTTTATTTTGAAACGGGGTCCCGCTAGGTTGCTGACAGTGTCACTAGTTGTTGAGGCTATCTTTGAAACTTCGATCCTCCTATCTCAGCCTCCCAAGTATTGAGATTACAGGTGTGCAACACCACAACCACCTTCACACCTTCCTTCCTTGAGATCTCACCACCTGCCCCACCCCTAATCATGCAGGAGCTAAGACACGACCCTGTCAGCCTCTACCACCCCTGATGAGGCCAGGTGTGTGTGTGTGTGTGTGTGTGTGTGTGTGCGCGTACAACCTCTCTGTGACACGCTAGCTCTACCCTCCAGATGGTTCTGAGAGTATCAGCCAAATTTTCTCCATTTATTGTGGGTAAAAGTGGTTTTCCACCTGTCACTGAAAACCCACCCACCAGCCTCTAGAACAGGTCCACCTGGCCGGTGCCTCAGGGTTTTCAGAAGACGGGAGCCATAAGTGGTGCACAAGGAGCTAAAGGAACCGGAGTCTAGATTCCACAGTGTGGCCAGATGGGAAGCCCTTCCCGGCTCCCGCTGGGGTCCCACCTCTGCCAGCGCAGTCTGCTCTCTATGGAAAGGGCTTTGGGTCCTCCCTCTTTCCCCAGCTCTGGGCTCCCCTACCCAGTATGCCAACACCAGCCCTTTGCCACACCAGCCCCAGATGGCTACAGAGAACACCTGAACATCCACACATAAGCTCAGAGGCTCAAGCTCCTTCACCCAAAGCCCAAACATACTCAACCCTCTGGCACCCCTACTTGAGGCCTCACACCCACTGTGGAACAGGAGCTGGCCAGGAAGCTCTGAACCCCAAGCCCTCCTCCTGGCTCCAGCACTGCCCCATGCTGACAGTCAATGAGCTTGGGCAGGGATGACATGGGAACTCAGGCCTCATCTCCTCCTCCATATCAGAACCAGATGCCCGGGGCTCAGGCCTCTGCTGCTGGTCCTGCCCGTCACTGACTCCCAGAGCCCCATTTTCCCATCCATGAAGTGGCAACTTCACGAGAAGCCTTGTTCTCCCCCCCACACACAGATGAGAAGATGCAGCGGCCTCAAGACCCCTGAGAGGCGCACGCTTGTAATCCCAGCATTCGGGAGGCTGAGACCGGAGGATCCAGGTTCGCGGCCAGCCTCAGCTACCTAGTGAGACACTCCACAACTTAGCAAGACTCGGTTTCAAAATAAAGAGTAAAAAATATAGGGCTGGGGGTATAGCTCGGAGGAAGAATGTCCCTGAGTTCAATCCCCAGTACCGCAAAAAAAACTACACACCCCACCTGAGGGGTGGCCAGCTGGGTGTGGCACCATAGAGGGTGGGGACAGACAGATTGCATCCCTCCTGGTTTCCCCAGGATGGACCCTCAAAAGAGCCACAGACATGTATTTATTAGATGCTATCTGCTGCTGGTCCCTGGAGGCCCTGTCAGTAAGACTCCAGGCTTTCTGGTCCCCTTCCACATTTTAAGATGATGAACAGTTTCAGTGGGTCAGTGATATAGTCTTTAATCCTTCAGCAAAACTGGTTTCTCAAAGCTGGGCATTGCAGTCTGGGCCTATAATCCTAGTACTTAGGAGGCTGAGACAGGAGGATCCCAAGTTCGAGGCCAGCCTCAGCAATTTAGTGAGATTCTCAGTAACTTAACAAAACCCTATCTCTCTAATAGAAAGGGCTGAGGGTGTATCTCTGAGGTAGAACATCCCTGAGTTCAATTCTCAGTTAAAAAAAGAAAAACAGGTATGGTGGCACACACTTGGGAGTACTTGGGAGGCTGAGACAGGAGAATCACAGGTTCATGGTCAGCCTCAGTTACTTAGTCAGGCCCTCTGCAACTTAGTGAGGCCCTGTTTCAAAATAAAGAATAAGAAATAGGGTTGGGGGTGTAACTCAGAGGTAGAATGTTCCTGGGTTCAATCCCCAGTATTACAAAAAATAAATCAGATTTCTCTGTAATTCCAGCTACTTGAGAGGCTGAGGCATGAGGATTGCAAGTTCAAGGCCAGCCTCAACAATTTAAGAGACTCTGTTTCAATCAATCAGTCAATCACTCAATCAATAAATAAGGGCTGGGCATGCAGATCCGCGGTTCAGCACTTGCCTAGCATGTGGGCGGCTCTGGGTTCAATCCCAGTACCGCAAAAACTAAACAAACGAATAGCAAAACAAGACAAAAACTGCTTTCTGCAGGTGATTGACTTGGGGGAGTGATGGTATCTCTCCATAGTACACATGAGACCCAGAGAATTCCTGCAGCTTGTCCTCAGTCACACATCAATTAAAGGCCCAGGCTGAGAACCCAGGTTTCAGAGACTGAAGATTCCCCCACCCCAGGATCCCTGAACGCTGAATGTCATCGCACACCCGCGACCGAGGTCTCAGGATGGGGATGAAAGCCCTGACCAAAGCGGGCCACCAGCCAGGAGCCCGCGGTGGCCCAGCGCGGCTGTCCTCTCCGCCCTCTC
Source organism: Graphiurus murinus (assembly GCA_004027655.1). Taxonomy (NCBI): domain Eukaryota; kingdom Metazoa; phylum Chordata; class Mammalia; order Rodentia; family Gliridae; genus Graphiurus; species Graphiurus murinus. The sequence goes on along the minus strand of PVLC010007346.1, from coordinate 8,426 downwards.
GTTGCCATGGAGACAGACCCTCCGGGCATTCGCGGTCAAAGGCAGGATTTCCGTCGGGGCGGCCAGCAATTCCCGGATCCCAAGGGGAACGCAGACCGAGACCGCCACCACGGGCGGGGAGGGGGCACCCAGGGAGGCCCCTCCCTGCTGAGGGCGGGAACTTCCCCAGGAAGCGGGGACCCACGCCTTTAGCACCGATGGAGTCCCCTCGCTGTCCGGACCCGCTTCCACCGCAGAGCCGGCGGGGTCTGTGGGGGCTGCAGCAGTGGTCGCCTCCCCTACCCCGAGGGCCAGAGGCTTCACCCCAACTTGTGCCCACTCGGGATAGGGGGCGTTCCTGGAACCCCAGAGCCACGCCCCAGACCGCGTCTCCTGCCCGCAGACGCCTGCACCTAATCCTCCCATATCCCTGCCTGGTCCCGCTCTCCCAGACCCCTCGGCTTCTCCTCTTCTCACTAAGTCCCCTTAGCTTCTGCCCCAGCCCCTTTGGGGGCTCCTTGGTCTCGTCCTTGGACTCTCTGATCCCCCTTCCCAGATGCTGTCAACCTCATTCCACAGGTGCCCTCCGCTGTCTTCCCATCAGACCTTTTTTGGGGTTCTCTTTAGTTTGCCCCCCCCATTTTTCTCAGCCATCTCTCCCAAAGTTTATCAGTGTCACTCTCCAGGTTTCCTCAGTTTCCCTCTTTAAGCCTTATGCGGGGTGCAGTCCCCCGGAGGACTCCCTGGGCATTTCCCCCCCACCCCGCCGCCGCCGCGGGTTCGGGTGGACGGGGGTGGGGTGCGCCTGCCCTTCCAGCCCCTACCTGTCGCGACCGCCTACCTGGTCCCAGGGGAGCCGGCTTCCGAGGGACCCGGAGCTAGCCAGCCCAGCTTCCAGCAGCCACGAGTGCTGACGTGGGGGAGAAGTGGGGTGCTGCCCGCCTCTGCCCGCTGCCCTCTCTGGGCAGGGAGGAGGAAGCTGCCTGGGACTTCTCTTATTTGCGCGGGGAGAATTCACAGTCCCGCCCCAGCCCTAAGCCAGTGGCCCGCAGCGGGGAGGGGCCCTCAGACCACAGGCTCACCCGCCCCCACTTCCCTCCTTCCCGGGGCTATGGGGGTCGGGGGTCGGCTCTCCCAGCCCCCTGTGTACATTGCAGCTCCTCCCCCAGACCTGAGAGCCCTGCACAGCCTTCCGAAGGCCTCTGGGAAGGGGCAGGCTCCACACCCCCAAAAGCACCTGCTCGTTTAGAATCCATAGAGGTTAAGGGCGGCGGAGGGGGGGGTCCTCTATCACTGAGTCCCCATCATACAGGCCTTGCCCAGCCAAGGAATCTGAGCGCCAGTTCAGAACTGGCTTTACCCAAGTTCTCAGCCACTTGACCTCAGACTGCTGTCACTGGAGCCACTGTGGATCCTGTGGCCATGCTTTCTTCAGGGGCCAGACACTGAGGGTGCAGGGAAGTGGAGGAAGACCCTGTCCTTAGGAAAGGGCTTTGCCTGAAGGCACCACCCTCAAGCCACAGGCACATGCCCAGGTTTTAGAAAAACTGAATTCATTCCTTCCTTTCTCCCCTCCCTGCCTCCTTCTTTCTGTCTCTACAAAACCCAGGGCTCTGGCATGCTAGGCCAGCAATTTATCACTGAGCTACACCCCAACCTCTGAATATCATCTTTCATCACAGTTCTCACCTTTCTCTATTGGGATCTCTGACCCTTGCCACACCTGGGGCTCTCCACCACCCACGGTTACTTCTTCAGCCTTAAACCAAGGGCCAGGAAAATCCCTCCTGTCTAGGGAGGAAAAGGTGTGTGAGGGAGGGTTGTCCAGTGGAGAAGTTGGTGTGTGTTGGGTGTGGTGTGGAGGGAGGGAGTGTAAGCACAGAAGTGGGAGCAGTGGATTGCAGTGATGTGATGACTTTGGTTTTGGAATCCACAACTGAGACACATTTTATGTGTCTTTCTAGGTACAGGCAGGGGCATGGGAAGATGTGTCTGTGCAGCAGTGTGTTCAGTGTGACTTTGGGTGACATCGAGAGATGGGATGCTGATAAGAATGCTTTCTTCAGGAGACTGAGACAGCCGGGTGTGGTGGCACATGCTTGTAATCCCAGTATTTGGGAGGCTGAGACTGGAGGATCTGGGTTTGTGGCCAGCCTCAGCTGCTTAGTGAGGCCTTCTGCAACTTAGTGAGACCCTGTTTCAAAATAAAGAATAAAAAATAGGACTGGGGGTATAGCTCAGAGGTAGAATGCCCCCAGGTTCCATCCCCAGTACCGCCAAAAAAAAAAAAAAAAAAAAAAAAAAAAAAATGGGCGAGGAGACTGAGACAGGAGGATCATAAGTTCGAAGCCAGCCTCAGGAATCTTGTGAGGTCCTCTGCATCTTAGTGAGACCCTGTTTGAAAATAAAATAAAAGCTGGACATAGTGGCGCACTCCTGCAATCCCAGTACTTGGGAGGCTGAGCCAGGAGGATCCCAGGTTCCCAGCCAGCCTCAGCAGCCTTGTGAGGCCCTCTGCAACTTAGTGAGACCCTACTTCAAAATCTAAAATAAAATAGGGCTAGAGGTGTAGCTCTTAAGTAGAATGCCTCTAGGTTCAATCTCCAGTCCCAGAAAATGAACAAACAGATAAATAAATATTAAAATAAAATAGGAGCCGGGAGTGGTGGTGCACACTTGTAATCCCAGTACTTGGGAGGCTGAGATGGGAGGATCTGGGTTCATGGCCAGCCTTAGCTACTTAGTGAGGCCCTCCACAACTTAATGAGACCCTGTTTCAAAATAAAGAATTAAAAAAAAATAGGGCGGGGAATATAGCTTGGAGGTAGAATACCCCTGGGTTCAATTCTCAGTACCGCAAAAAAATAAAAATTTAAAAAAAAGGTCTGAGAGTGCAGCTTGAAGGTAGAATGCTCCTGGGTTCAATCCCTAGTACCACAAAAAAAAAAAAAAAAAAAAAAAAAAAAAAAAAAAAAAAAAAAAAAAAAAAAAAAAAAAAAAAAAAAAAGAACATCACTATCTGGAATTGTATGTTTCTCTCTTCATTTTTCACTGTCTTGTCTTGACAGGATCAGAGGTTTGACCTGTGCTACTCAGGACAAGAGACAGGTGGATTCTGGGCTCTCATTTACATTCATAATAACCTCAGGAACATTAGACTCCAGGCTGCCTGGCTCACAGAGCAACTCTGCCTCTTCCTGGCTCCATGATCTTGGATAAGTTATTTTACTTAGCTGTGACTCAGTTTCCACATCTCTAAAATGGGGATAATAGTAGACTCCACTTCACAGAAGTCTTGGGAGAAAAAGAATGAGCTGTTATATTAGTGCTTGCCATACAGTAAATGCTATATAAGTGTTGTCATTCATTCATTCACATTCTTTCAATTGAACCTCAACCTTTGAGTCACTACTTCTGCTAGGCTAGGTGCTAGAGGCTCAGATAGGAATCGTACCCAGTCCTTGTCCTCTGTGTGGCACTTGCTCCCTGTTTGGAACAGGACAAAGAACAAAGCAAAGGAGCCACAGGAGGGGTCTTTGACTAGTCTTCTTTCCTTTCAGCCCTGTGCTCACATGCTCCTTTAAAACAATTCTAAAAGCCGGGCATGGTGGCGCACGCTTGTAATCCCAGCATTCGGGAGGCTGAGACCGGAGGATCCGGGTTCCTGGCCAGCTTCGGCTACTTAGTGAGGCACTCTGCAACTTAGTGAGACCCTGTTTCAAAATAAAGAATAAAAAATAGGGCTGGGGGTGTAGCTCGGAGGTAGAATGCCCCTGAGTTCAATCCCCAGTACTGCAAAAAGAAAAAAAAAAAGAATCTCACTACTAGCTGAGGCTGTCCTTGAACCTGTAATTCTCCTATCTCAGGAGAATTACACACCTTACAGGCATGTGCCATTACACTAGGTTTAAAATAAAATTTTTAATTTTTTTTTTTTAAAGAGAGCTAGAAGCCGGGTGTGGTGGTGCACACTTGTAATCCCAGTACTTGGGACTGAGACTGCAACTTAGTGAGACCCTGTTTCAAAATAAAGAATAAAAAATAGGGCTGGGGGTGTAGCTTGGAGGTAGAATGCCCCTGGGTCCAATCCCCAAAACCTAAATAAATAAATAAATAAATAAATGAATACCAATGTCAAAACCAAAATTCAAAGCCCTGTAAAGCTGGGTGGTGGTACATGCCTATAATTCCAGTACTTGGGGAGCTGAAACAGGAGGATTGCAGGTTCGAGGACAACCTCAGCAGGTAATGAGACTCTCATCAACCTAGCAAGACCCAAAATAAAAATCTAAAAATATGGCTGGGGGTGTAGCTTGGAGATAGAATGCCCCTGGGTTCAATCCCCAGTGCTAGAAAAAAAAACAAAAAACAACAACAAAAAAAAACCCAGCAAGCCTATTTCCCATGTAGCCGTGCTTTCCTCCTGTTCTCATTTCTGCTTTACAGCAGCTAGATTTTCTTATCAGTTCTTAGAGTCTTTCTTCACAAAGTCCTTGCTGACCTGCCACACTCTCCCTCTGGTTGCTTGCCTGGAGAGCCCAGGCTGCAGGAATCCAACCTTCACCTTCTCTGAGGGAGGAGGGGAAAACCACCTGCCATGTGGACAGGGTCACAACTCCCAGCCTCAAAAGGAAGTGAAGCAGGTCCAGCCGGCCATCCTCTGGTGCATTTCTCAATAAACCGATCCTGTGTCTCTGCCCAGATGGCCACGTCACACCCTTTCTTCTGTCCTCCAACTCGTCGCCCCATTCCTCCTTTCCCCACCTGGACCCTATGTCCACTCACCTCCTGAGGGCTTGACACCTGTCCTGCCCCATCCATCTCTCCCTCAGAATCAGCCTCCTGGCATACAAACAGGTTCTAGAATCTCCTATTTCATAAGACCCCCTCCCCCCCAGAAAAAAAGCTTGCCTAAGAGAATTAAGCCTCTGTCCTGCCTTTTCAGGAGGAACTATGGCTCATTCCTAGTTGACAAGGGAAAGCTCTTTGGAGAAAAATGCCAACCAGACCTGAGCACACAGCAAGAGGGCGGCTGCCCACAAGCCAAGAGCAGAAGCCTCAAGATGGAGCCTACCTCGCCTGTGGCTCCATCTCCACTTTCCAGTCTCCAGAACTGTGAGAAAATAAAGGAAAGAGGCAAGAAAGATGCCAGCTGATAACATAAAGAGAACTAGAAAAACTGCTTTATAATCCAATTAAATCACTGATTTAGGGCTGGGGGTAAAGTTGAGTGGGAGAAAGCTTGCCAAGCACATGTGAGGCCCTGTGTTCAATCTCTAGCACCTCAAAAAAAAAGTCACTGATGTAAAGAACTGTCACGGATGCTGTGTTGGTCTTCTTGGCTATAATAAAATAACACAGACTTAGTGGCTTGAACAACATAAATGTATTTTCTTACAGTTATGAAGGCCAGAAATCCCAGATCGAGGCCAGCAGGATGAGTTTCTGATGTGGTTCTCTTCCTGGCTTGCAAATGGCCACCTGTCACTTGGCAAAGAGAAGACCAGCTCTCCAGCATCTCTGACAAGCACTCTAGTCCTATAAGGTAGGGCCCTATATTAATGACTTCATTAAACCTAATTACTTCTGTAAAGGCCATATCTCCAAAGATAGTCACATTGGAGGTTAAGGCTTTAACATATCAGTGAGGGGGATGGGGATGCAGCTCATTTGCAGGTGCTAAAACCACTGAGTGAAAGGTTGTTAAAACAAACAAACAAACAAACAAAACAAGCCAGGTGTCCTGGGAGGCTGAGACCGGAGGATCCGGGTTCTCAGCCAGCCTTGGCTACCTAGTGAGGCACTCCGCAACTCTGTGAGACCCTGTTTCAAAAATAAAGAATAAAAAATAGGGCTTGGGGTATAGCTCAGAGGTAGAATGCCCCTGAGTTCAATCCCCAGTTACCGGAAAAAAAACCCCAAACAAACAGCACTTTCATGCTCTCAGGGTGCAGAAGGAGCCTCCCTCTCGCGACTTGGTATTAGCAAAGAGGATCTCTCCTTTTCAGTGGATAGATCTCGTCCATACCCATAACTGGCACCAAGCTGGGAGTACGTGCCCTCTCAAGTGTTGGCAATAAAGAGTATACCATTATGAGCCGGGCGTGGTGGCGCACGCTTGTAATCCCAGCATTTGGGAGGCTGAGACCGGAGGATCCGGGTTCGCGGCCAGCCTCAGCTACCTAGTGAGGCACTCCGCAACTTAGTGAGTCTCGGTTTCAAAATAAAGAATAAAAAATAGGGCTGGGGGTGTAGCTCAGAGGTAGAATGCCCCTGAGTTCAATCCCCAGTACCGAAAAAAAAAAAAAAAAAAAAAAAAAAAAAAAAAAAAAAAAAAAAAAAAGAGTATACCATTATGCCAGGCATGATGGTACACAACTGTAAAATCCTAGTACTTGGGAGGCTAAGACAGGAAGACTATAGATTCAAGGCCAGTCAGCAATGTAGCAAGAACCTCAGCAACTTAATGAGACCCTATTCCAAAATTTTTAAAAAAGCTGGGTGTAGTGGTGCACACTTGTAATTCCAGTACTTGGGAGGCTGAGACACGAGGATCTTAGGTTCGCTGCCAGTCTCAGCTACTTAGGGAGGCCCTCCGCAACTTAGTGAAACCTCGTTTCAAAATAAAGAATAAAAAATAGGGCTGGGGGTGTAGCTCAGAGGTAGAATGCCCCATATATATATATATATATGGTAGAATGCTCCTGGGTTCAATCTTCAGTACCACAAAAAATAAAGTATATACTGTCATTGTGAAGAATTCTTTATCTAGGCAGATGTTTAAACTAAAACCAATGAAAGGGCCAGAAAAACATGGGCCAAATACCACCCTCCACCTGTTCTTGTGTGGCCCATGAACTAAGAGTGGTTTTTGCTTTTTTTAAAATTTATGATGCTGGTGATCCAATTTATTGCCGTGTGCATGCTAAGCACGTGCTCTACCACTGAGTTACACCCCCCAGCCCTGGTTTTTACATTTTTAAATGGTTCAGAAACATCAAAAGAAGGATAATATTTCGTGACATAAGAAAATTATGTTAAATCCAAATTGCAATGTCCATAAACAAAGTTGCATTGGAACACAGCCAGGCTCCATTTATGTATCATGCATGACTGTTTTCGTGTTACCATGACAGAAATGAGTAGTTGCAACCAAGACCGTATGGCCTGCAAAGCCAAAAATATTTGCTTTTGGGTCCTTTACTGAAAAAGTTTGCTAAGCTCTGCTCCAGGCCTAACTTTCAGTTACAAGAGATCAGGTTTAGAGGCATAAGGTAAATAGCACTGAGGCATCCATCAAACCCATCTATGGTTGTGGGACATTCTATAAGACAACTGGCCTGGTCACTTAAAAAAAAAAAATTGTTATCAGCTGGGCTTGGTTGGGCATGGTGGCACATGCTTGTAATCCCAGGACTTGGAAGGCTGAGACAAGAGGATTGAAGGTTTGTGGCCAGCCTCAGCTACTTAATGAGACCCTCTGCCATTTAGTATGACCCTGTTTCAAACTAAAAAATAAAATAAGACTGAAAGTGTAGCTCAGAGGTAGAATGCCCCTGAGTTCAATCCACAGTAACACACACACACACACACACACACACACACACACAAAATGTTGTCATAAGCTGGGTAAGGGTCAGAAAGATGATCCTAGAGCAGGGCATGGTGGCCCAAACCTGTCATCCCAGTCCATAAACAAAGTTGCATTGGAACACAGCTGGGAGGCTGAGGTAGGAGGATCACAGGTTCAAGGATAGCCTTAGCAGGTTAGCAGAATTCTCAGCAACCTATGAAGACCCTGTTTCAAAATAAAAAGTAAGCAGAGCGTGGTGGTGCACACTTGTAATCCCAGTACTTGGGAAGCTGAGACAGGAAGATCGCAGGTTCCTGGCCAGCCCCAGCTACTTAGTGAGGCCCTCTGCAACTTAGTGAGACCCTGTTTCCAAATAAAGAATAAGCAGAGCGTGGTGGCGCATTTGTGTAATCCCTGCACTTGGGAGGCTGAGGCAAGAGGATCACAGGTTCGAGAACAGCCTCAGCAAGTAGTGAAACTCATCAACCTAGCAAGACCCTGTTTCCAAATAAATAAAATCGGGCTGGAGGTGTAGCTCAAAGGTAGATTGCCTCTATGTTCCAACCTCAGTACCACAAAAACAAATAAAAAAATAAATAAGGCTGTAGGTGTAACTCAGAGATAGAATGCCCCTAGATTCAATCCCCAGTACCACACACACACACACACACACACACACACACACACACACACACACACACAAAAGTAAAAAGGAAGCCGGGCGTGGTGGCGCATGCTTGTAATCCCAGCATTCGGGAGGCTGAGACCAGAGGATCCGGGTTCTCGGCCAGCCTCAGCTACCTAGTGAGGCATTCCACAACTTAGTGAGACCTGGTTTCAAAATAAAGAATAAAAAATAGGGCTGGGGGTATAG
>PVLC010007345.1:51272-64200 GCA_004027655.1 Graphiurus murinus | reverse complement strand
TAAAAATGGAACAATGGAGGAGGGCGTGGTGGCGCACGCTTGTAATCCCAGCATTCGGGAGGCTGAGACCGGAGGATCCGGGTTCGCAGACAGCCTCAGCTACCTAAGTGAGGCACTCTGCAACTTAGTGAGACCCGGTTTCAAAATAAGGAATAAAAAGATAGGGCTGGGGGTATAGCTCGGAGGTAGAATGCCCCGGATTTCAACCCCCAGTACCGCAAAAAAAAAAAAAAAAAAAAAAAAAAAAAAAAAAAAATGGAACCTTGGGTCTCCTGTGTTAGACAAGTTCTCTACCACTGAGCAACATCCCCAGGCCTCTGTGACAATTTTTAGGCTCTGTGTGTGTGTGCAGTACTGGGGATTAAACTCACCAGAGCTCTACCATTGAGCTACACCCCAGCCCTTTTTTTTTTTTTTTTTGTGGTACTGGGGATTAAACTCAGGGGCATTCTACCTCCGAGCTATACCCCCAGCCCTATTTTTTATTCTTTATTTTGAAACCGAGTCTCACTAAGTTCTGGAGTGCCTCACTAGGTAGCTGAGGCTGGCGGCGAACCCGGATCCTCCGGTCTCAGCCTCCCAAATGCTGGGATTACAAGCGTGCGCCACCACGCCCGGCAACCCCAGCCCTTTTTATTTTTTATTTGCAGTACTGGGGATTGAACCCAGGGGCATTCTACCTCCGAGCTACACTCCCACACAGGGGACTGCAGGAGTACCTCAGCCCCTGGAGTTTCTTTTTTTTTTTGCGGTACTGGGGATTGAACTCAGGGGCATTCTACCTCCGAGCTATACCCTCAGCCCTATTTTTTATTCTTTATTTTGAAACAGGGTCTCCCTAAGTTGCGGAGGGCCTCACTAGGTAGCTGAGGCTGGCCAGGAACCGGATCCTCCTGTCTCAGCCTCCCAAATGCTGTGATTACAAGCATGAGCCACCACGCTCGGCTCCCTGGAGTTTCTTAAATCAGTTTCCCACATTGGGAGGTCATGAATGTATTCTAGGAGTCTTTGCATTATTCATTTGAGAAACATAAGTGCTTTCTAGGTTGAGGCTAAACTGACTCAACTCTACTCAGTAGGGCATTGATCTTCCAGTTTAAGAGGGTATTAATCCAGGTGCAGTGGCACACACCTGTAATTCCAGTACTTGGGAGGCTGAGACAGGAGGACCGCAGGTTGGAAGCCAGTCTTGGCAATTTAGTGAGACCCTGGTTCAAAATAAAAAATAGAGCTGGAGTGTAGCTTGGGGTAGACTGTCTTTGAATTCAATCCCCAGTATATACCCCCCCCCCCACACACACACACAAAGAGGAGACCCTCCTCCTCCAAATCTTCCTTCTTCTTTTAGGTGGGGGTCTCACACCAGGCTGATCTCGAACTCCTGGACTCAAGCAGTCTTCCTGCTTCAGCCTCCCTGATGGCCGATACTACAGAACTATGCCACTAGGCCCTGTGGAACTTGGCTTCTGACTCAACCCTCTGACCCAAAAGATAGCCCAGGAGATGCACTTTATCAGTCAGCTGGCAGCCCAAGGTTGCTCCCGCGTTAAGCACCCAGGGGTAAAGATTGAAGCTCTTGAGCTCTGTGTCTCCGACCTTTCCTCACACAGTAGCTGTAGGTGTAGGTTTCTGAAGCTTCTCACCTTCAAACCAGTTACTACCTTAAAGGAGGACTTTGCTGGACCCCATCTCTCGGTGATAATGCAGCGGAGTGGGAAGTACAGGAGCTTGGGAACCAGACAGGCCGAGTCTGAATTGTGTCTTCCCAGCATCCCCTACCCTGCTAAGTGGAGCGAGTAACAACTCACAGAATGGTTGCTACAGTTTAGAGAGCCTCACTTGCACAAGCAAGGCAGTGACTTTCCCTCCCCGGGCGGTATCCAGGCACATTCCATGGGCCACATCCCTTTTCTGTGCTCATTGAGGCCACGGGGGTACTAGTGAGTTAACTTCCTGGCTAAATGTCTGTCTTAATCTCAAGCTACTGTGGAAAGCCGCCTAGTTGCCCCAGACAGTGCAGCGGAGGGTGGATAGGGTTCGGAAACCAGCTTTAGGGAACGCCAATCTCCCCTAGCTGGCCTCCAAACCTCGGGAAACCCCGGCCCCTCTCAACATGGCGCCGCCGTGCGGCCACGCCGCGCCGCGCCGCGCCGCGCTGACGTAAGTGCGCGCGCGTCCTCCGCGCCGTGTCCCGACGCATGCGCACTCGGGGCAGCCTGCTCCAGGCCAGAGCAGCAGCATCCGCGGCGGCAGCGGCGGCGGCGGCGGCGTTTGAGTGGAGGAAGATGGCGGCTCCGAGCGGCTCCGGGTGCCGCCAGCTGTGAGGCTCCCCGAGCACGGCAAGCGCGGACTGGAGCAGAGCGACTGTGTTCTGGTCCTGTCCCCCAGCTCCCTCTCCACAGTCGTCCGCAGAGCGAACCCAAGAGCGTGGAGCAGGCTGGGCCAGGTGAGGCCTCTCCCCCTCCCGGGGCCGGGGCTGGGAGTCGGCGCCTCCTGCCCTTTATGCCCCGGGGGCAGTGGGCTCTCGGGGTCTGGCGCAGTCTCGCTATCCTGCGCTGGGATGGGTCCTGGCCGGTCTGGGGGCCTTGCTGTCGTCATCCTCGATGCCCCTTGGGGGAGGCGAGGAGGAGGAGAGCCCCTTTGCAGCCAGCAACCCTCCTCTCTTCTCAGCTGGGCGGTTCTCGTCCCTCATCCGAGCCACGAAGGGGTGTGTAGCCCGGGCAAGGATGTCTTTAGGGGTGCCAGTCTTGCACCCCGCCTCCCGAACCCTTAACTCCTTGCGGGAGGAGCCAGAGACTCTTGCCCTCCAAAATTGGGGCCACGGCGAGGGGCCAGCCTCTCTGAAGCTGCAGCTGCAAAGGGATGATTTTGGAATTGGCTTGCAAAATAAAACACCAGCAGCCTTTCCTAACCCACGGCTTTACGAGCATTCCCGTAGAGAAGGGGGAACTGCGGATCTCTTTGCTTAAGACAGCAATCCACTTTATGACAGAGGATGGCTTTTTCTGGTGAGAATTGTTTGTGTAAAGGGAACGGTGGAGGGTAGGAACGAATTTGTAAATGAAGAAAACACAATTGCGGGATGTTGATAATTTCTGCAGAGTAACTTCAACGCTAATGGAGTTCGTTTGAAACCTTTGGGTTGCTAAGCTTCAGAATAACCGATTGCTTTGTCTGTTGAATCTCCCGTCCTTTATTAGGAAAGTAAGAGCTTCATTTTTAATTGCCAAAATATTTAGACTTTTCTGTGGTGGGATTCCGATCGATCTAGATGAAGATACAGACATATTACCAGTTCTCACTTGCTGGCAGCGATATTGTACGATACTTGTTAATTCCTTTTTGCGAACAACTTTTGTTGTTCGAATGCTTAATTGGGAACCTTTGGTTTGGTTTCTCTCTGGTAAGGAAGCCGGTTTGAAGCCTATTGGTCTTTTGCATGAGGAATGACGGCTTCAGTCGGAATTGTGCTATGGGAATTTTTGAGGCCATTACTTTTGCTTGGACATACCAAATAACCTCTTGTAACATACCTTTGGTTTTTGCTTGTGCTTAATAAAGATGACATCATAGATTTAAAGGGACAAGAAAAATTGAGAATATCATTTAGAATTCAATCTGTAGCTCTTAACGTGGAATCCTGACTCTGTGTCAAATTCCTAACTTTGAGTTTATTTATATGTATCATCTAATTGGGTGTCTTTTCTGTTGAGTGTTGTCATTTTATACTCTGTAACTCTTCGCTTTTGACAAATCAGTAAATATATATCATTCCATCTACATTGACCCATGGGTGTATTTTTCACTTCAGAAAGCTTTTGTTAAATAACATCTGTCTAATAGTAGCTAGTTCTTTGGCCATATTTTCCTTTACTATTCTTAACATGTTTTCCACAGGAATTTGTAGATTTTCTTAGTGCCTTTGCTTAAGATGTATACTTGTACCAACCGTAGGGAATTAGAAAGCCATTCTGCATAATAATTTTCTGATAGTGATGAAATTAATGCAGTAAAACATCCTGGTGGTTTGACAGTGTGCTTTTTGGAATAATAATATGTTGGATTGTTGTGCAAAATCATCATCAGGTATTGATGCAACTTTATGACATCATTCTTTCCCCACCATTTCCACTTTTATAATTCCTTACCATTCTCAGTTACAAAAAGAACAGGATCAGGAAAAATGGCTTAGGATGCACCTTCAAACGCCAGAAGGGCCTTCTATGGCTTTATGTAGTTTAAACTTGTAAGATTCATAGGTGTGTGATTACTGCCTATTATAAAATCAGGCAAAGAAAATGCTAGCAAAACCTGAGTTGTATTAAAATATTGAGGTCCCAAAGAAAGGCTATCTCAAAGATGAACAAATACGTGGTTTGTGACTTCAGGATTCAGTTAGTGAATTGACATCTTTTGTAAGAAGCCTTTTTTTTTTTTTTTTTTTTTTTTGTGGTACCAGAAATTGAACCCAGGGGTATTCTACCTCCGAGCTACATCCCCAGCCCTATTTTTTATTCTTTATTGTATTCATTCATTCATTCATTCATTCATTCATTCATTGATGGTGCAGGGGTTTCAATCCAGGGCACTTTACCTTCCCAGCCCTATTTTTTTTATTCTTTATTTAAAACAGAGTCTTACTAGGTCTCACTTCTTGCTGAGGCTGTCCTGGAACCTGCAATCCTCCTGTCTTAGCCTCCCAAGTACTGGGATTACAAGTGTGTGCCACCACGCCTGGCTGAAGCCATTTGTTTGAAAATGCCATTCCTATTTCACAAAATTATGTGAATCAAAAGAGGTAATGTAAGCCGGGCGTGGTGGCGCATGCTTGTAATCTCAATACTTGGGAGGCTGAGACAGGAGGATCACAGGTTCATGGCCAGCCTCAGCTACTTAGTGAGGCCCTCTGCAACTTAGTGAGAGAGACTCTGTTTCCAAACAGAGAATAAAAAATAGGGCTGGGAGTGTAGTTCAGAGGTAGAATGCTCCTGGGTTCAATCACCAGTACCCCCACCCACCCAAAAAAAAGGTAATGTTTGTAAAAATGGTGTGTGTGTGTGTGTGTGTGTGTGTGTGTGTGTGTGTGAGAGAGAGAGAGAGAGAGAGAGAACTGGAGATTGAACCCAGGGGCATTCTACCTCCAAGCTACATCTCTAGCCCTTTTTATTTTATTATTTGGAAACAGGGTCTCACTAAGTTGCTGGCAGCCTCACTAAATTGCTGAGGCTGGCCTTGAACATTTGATCCTCTGGTCTCAGCCTCCCAAGTACAGGGATTACAAGTGTGAGCCACCATGCCCAGCTTAAAAATGCTTTTAAAATGTAAAATAAAAGATAAATATAAGGGTATTTCTATTCTGTGAAATATTTATTGAAGGGCCCTGTATATGCCAGGCATTTTGTGAAGGAAGTACTAATGATGGTAAGATAAAATAATTTTTGTTCTGAAGGTGGCCAAAGTCCAGTTGGAGAGATAGACAAGGAAGCCATTTGACTTATTATTATTACTATTTTCAGTCTGGGTGTTCAATCCAGGGCACTTTGCCACTGAGTTACATCTCCAGCTCTATTTATTTTGAGAAAGGATCTTTAGCCTCCCTTAGTTGCTGTGATCACAGGTGTGTGCCACTCACCTGGCTTGGAAGCCACTTAACTTATTGTAATGTAAGAAGTTAACTGAATCAGACCAGGGAGTCAAGGAAGGTGTCTCAGAGCTGGGAGCACTTTTCCCAACCTTTCTTATTATTCTGCAGAAAAGATCCTTTGTGTGTGTGTGTGTGTGTATGTGTGTATGTATGTGTGTATGTGTGTATGTATGTGTAAGACTGGTGATTGAACCCAGGGACATTCTACTTCAGAGCTACACCCCTATCCCTATTTTATTTCTATTTTGAAACAGAATCTCACTAGGAGAGTCTCTCTACTTGGTGAGACTGTCCTTGAATTTGCAATCCTCCTATCAGCCTTTCAAGTATGGGATTACAGGCATGCACCATCACACCCGGCTTAAAGACTCACTTTTTATAAAAAGCTTTTTAAAAATTGCGTCATCAGTTCTTTTTCCCTTTTATTCATTCACTGTCATGACACTTCCCACACATTATGCCCCAGTTATGGTTTTTGCATTCTCAAAAATCTAGCAGCCTTGGGAGAACCTTTCTGAGTGAGTCATAGGCTCAGGCAGCAAACACAAACATTGCCTTTGCAATTAAAATATCTCAGATTACTAAGTGATGACAACTTCAGAGGGATGCTTTTTTGTTTTTGTTTTGCAAACTAGCACAAGAGACACTATATGTTTTTAATTTGAATACATTTGGTTAATGTTTAGTTGTCATACATTTATGTTGACTATAGGTGGTTATTAATACTGTCTCCATAGCCGGGCGTGGTGGTGTGTGCTTGTAATCCCAGCATTTGGGAAGCAGAGACTGGAGGATCCGGGTTCGTGGCCAGCCTCAGTTACCTAGTGAAGCACTCTGCAACTTAGTGAGACCCTGTTTCAAAATAAAGAATAAAAAATAGGGCTGGGGGTATAGCTCGGAGGTGCAATGCCCCTGAGTTCAATCCCTAGTACCAAAAAAAAAAAAAAAAAAAAAAATACTGATCCTTTCTCCCAAAAATAGTAAAATGAGAAGGTTCTATTCCATTTTGGGTGAAGCTGAAAGCTTATGCCAGAATTACACTAACTTTTTAATCTTATTTTATTTTTTGGTACTAGAGATTGAACTCAGAAGCATTCTACCTCCAAGCTATACCCTCAGCCTTTTTTTTTTTTTTTTTTTGCGGCACTGGGGATTGAACTCAGGGGCATTCTACCTCCGAGCTACACCCCCAGCCCTATTTTTTATTCTTTATTTTGAAATCGAGTCTCACTAAGTTGCGGAGTGCCTCACTAGTAGCTGAGGCTGGCCGCGAACCCGGATCCTCCGGTCTCAGCCTCCCGAATGCTGGGATTACAAGCGTGCGCCACCACGCCCGGCTCAGCCTTTTTTTTTTTTAAACAGGGTTTCCCTAAGTTTCTGAGACTAACCTAGAACCTACAGTCCTGTCTCAGCCTCCTAAGTACTGGGATTACAGTCGTGTGCAGTTGTACTCAGTTTACACTCAACTATTGTATAGAATCTATGCAAATTGAAGTTGTTTATCATCTCTGAAATTGAACTTCTGCATCTTAACACAAGTTATGTACCTCAGTGCTTTAGTTCTTTTATAATTAGTTTAACATGTTGTTGCCTATATTGCAAAAACTTATGAATTTTTGGATGGAGTACAATCTTTATGTGGGACTGTATTGTTTGAATATGTGCCATGTATATCTTAACTAGAAATGAATGCATTAAGGTTGTGGTTGGCAGAAAAGTGATATGTTCATTTTTCTGTATTGTGATAGTTACATATAGAAGAATATGACTTACATACAAGTCATTTTAAGGTTACCCTATATTGCCAGGTGTGGTGGCACACACCTGTAATCTAAGTACTTTGGAGGCTAGAACTGGAGGATCATAGGTTCAAGACCAGCCTCAGCAACTTAGGCCCTGTTTAACATAAGAAATAAAAAAGGTTGGGGGTGTAGTTTGGAGATAAAATGCCCAGCACCCCTCTAAAAAAAAAAATTACCCAGTAATGCCAGGTGAAGTTGTGTGCACACCTGTTATGTTGTGTTTCACACCTGTGAAATTGAGACAGGAGGTTTGCAGGTTGGAAGCCAGCCTCAGGAAGACCTTGTTTCAAAATAAAAAATAAAAGCTGGGTGTAGTGGAAAATGCTTGTAATTCAGTACTTGGGAGGCCGAGACAGGAGGATCGCAGATGCCTGGCCAGCTTCAGCTACTTAGTGAGGCCCTCTGCAACTTAGTGAGACCCTGTTTCAAAATAAAGAATAAAAATTAGGGCTGGAGGTGTAGCTCGGAGGTAGAATGCCCCTCCTAAGTACTGGGATTACAGGTGTGTGCAATTGTACTCAGTTTACACTCAACTATTGTATGGAATCTATGCGAATTGAAGTTTTTATCATCTCTGAAATTGAACTTCTGCATCTTAACACAAGTTATGTACCTCAGTTCTTTAATAATTAGTTTAACATGTTGTTATACCTCCAGCCCTATTTTTTATTCTTTATTTTGAAACAGGGTCTCAGTAAGTTGTGGAGGGTCTCACTAAGTAACTGAGGCTTGCCGTGAACCTGTGATCCTCCTGTCTCAGTCTCCCAAGTACTAGGATTACAGGCATGCGCCACCACGCTCGGCTCTATATTAAATTTATACTTGTATCCCGGTATTTGGGAAGCTGAGACAGGAGAATTGCAAGTTCAAGGCCAGTGTGCAGTAACTTAATGAGACCCTATTTCAAAACTAGTAAAGAAATCAATAAGCAAGTGAGCTAGGAGTGCAGTTCAGAGGTAGGCCCCTGGGTATAAACCCCAATGTCTCTTTCACGCATATACAAAGTATAAATTTATACATTTATTTATTTGTTTATTTATTTATTTTGAGGCACTGGGGATTAAACCCAAGGGCATTCTACCTCCGGGCTATGCCCCCAGTCCTATTTTTTGTTCTTTATTTTGAAACAGGGTCTTTTTTTTTTTTTTTTTTTTTTTTTGCGGTACTGGGGATTGAACTCAGAGGCATTCTACCTCCGAGCTACACCCCCGCCCTATTTTTTATACTTTATTTTGAAACTGGGTCTCGCTAAGTTGCCGAGTGCCTCACTAGGCAGCTGAGGCTGGCCTCGAACCCGGATCCTCCTGTCTCAGCCTCCCGAATGCTGGGATTACAAGCGTGCGCCACCATGCCCGGCTTGAAACAGGGTCTTAATAAGTTGCAGAGGGCCTCACTAAGTTGTTGAGGCTGGCTGTGAACCTGGATTCTCTGGTCTCAGCCTTCCCAAGTACTGGGATTACAAGTGTGCGACACAATGCCCAGCTCTATACTTTAATTTTAATTTTTTTTTTTTTTGCGGTACTGGGGATTGAACCCAGGGTCATTCTACCTCCGAGCTACACCTCCAGTCCTATTTTTTATTCTTTATTTTGAAACAGGGTCTCACTAAGTTGTGGAGGGCCTCACTAGGTAGCTGAGACTGGCCGAGAACCCGGATCCTCCAGTCTCATCCTCCCAAGTACTGGGATTACAAGCATGCGCCACCATGCCCAGGTTTTATTTTAATTTTATTTTTGGTACTGGGGTTGAACCCAGGGGCTTTCTACCTCCAAGCTACACCCCAGCTCAATTTTATTTTTATTTCGAAACAGGGTCTTGCTAGTTTGATGAGAGCCTCCCTAAATTGCATAGGCTGGCTTTGAACCCATGATCTTCATGCTGAGGCTGGCCAAGAACCTAGGATCTTCCTGTCTCAGCCTCCCAAGTACTAGGATTATAAGCCAGTGCCACCATGCCTGGCTCATACTAGATATTTCTAACAGAGAGGACTTAATAGAGGTAATTGGTTACATATATGACTGGAAGGGTAAGAAAAGAGTAGGTAGGGTAATTTAGAGATTAGTAACTATAGAATGAAACTGTTACCTCAAGGAGAGGGAGCAAAAGGGAGACAATGGTATTAGTGGAACTTTAGAAAATACGGAGGAGAGATTATCACCTCAAACACCTTTGCCACTTTCAGAGCTGAGACCCTGAGGAGGAATTGGGCAGAGGTTGTCATGTGGCTGTGCTTGGACCATCCACCTCCTCCTAATTTTTACTAGCTTTTAGCTTATCCTTTCAATGTTTGTTTTTGCAAAAATGAACAAATATCTACATGGCTTTTTTTCTCCCTCTTTTTTTGGTACTGGGGATTGCACCCAGGGACATTCTACTTTAGAGCTACACTCCCAGCCTCGTGTGTGTGTGTGTGTGTGTGTGTGTGTTCACGCGCGCGTGCCCCTGCTGAGGATTGAACCCAGGAGCATTCTATCCCCTAGCTATACCCCTAGCCCTATTTTTTTTTTTTTCAATACTGGGGATTGAACCCAGGACATTCTACCACCGAGCTACACCCCCAGTCCTATTTTTTATTCTTTATTTTGGAACCGGGTCTCACTAAGTTGCAGAGTGCCACTAGGTAGCTGAGGCTGGCCTCGAGACTGGATCCTCCAGTCTCTGTCTCCCAAATGCTGGGATTACAAGCATGCGCCACCATGCCCGGCCTCTAGCCCTATTTTTAAATTTATTTTTATTTTTTGTGGTACTGGGGATTGAACCCAGGGGCTTTCTACCTCCAAGCTACACCCCCAGTCCTATTTTTTATTCTTTATTTTGAAACAGGGTCTCTCTAAGTTTCAGAGGGCCTCATTAAGTAGCTGAGGCTAGCTGCAAACCTGGATCCTCTGGTCTCAGCCTCCCAAGTGTGCGCTACCATGCCTGGCTTCCCCCAGCCCTATTTTATTTATTTATTTATTTATTTATTTATTTATTTATTTATTTATTTATCTATCTATCAAGGTACTGGGGATGGAACCTAGGGGCAATCTACCTCCGGGCTATGCCTCCAGTCCTATTTTTTATTCTTTATTTTTTGGTACTGGGGATTAAACCCAGAGGCATTCTACCTCCAAGCTACATCCCCAGCCTAATTTTATTTATTTATTTATTTATTTTTTGCAGTACTGGGGATTGAACCCAGGAGCATTCTACCTCTGGGCTACACCCCCAGTCCTATTTTTTATTCTTTATTTTGAAACAGGGTCTCACTAACTTGTGGAGGGCCTCGGGACTAGCTGAGGCTGGCCATGAACCTGCAATCCTCCAGTCTCAGCCTCTCAAGTACTGGGATTACAAGCATGTGCCACCATGCCCGGCTTATTCTTTATTCTGAAACAGGGTCTTACTAAGTTGCAGAGGGCCTCACTAAGTACCTGAGGCTGTCTGCAAACCCACAATCTTCCTGTCTCAGCCTCCCAACTACTGGGATTACAAGTGTGCGCCACCACACCCGGCTCCCCTATTTTATTTAGAAACAGGTCTCACTAAGTTGCTGAGGCTGTCTTTGAACCTGTGATCTTCCTGTCTCAGCCTCCAAGTACTGGGATTACAGGAGAGTACCACCATGTCTGGTTCAGCCTTTTTTTTTTGAAATAGGATCTGGTTAAGTTGCTGAGACTGGCCTTGTGAACCTGCAGTCCTCCTGTCTCCACCTCCTACGTACTGGGAAGACACAAGTGCACTACCATGCCTGGCTCTTTATTCATTTTCTTTGCTTCATTGGTATATGAGAGTTTTTTCAATTGGTCTCTTTTTGATGGATGCCAGTAAATAATGCTTTACTGTTGATTATCTAAGAACAGATTATGGTGTAGTTAAGTTTTAGAGGTATGACTGGGGAACCAAGAGCACTGGTGGTGACATCTGTAGTCCTAGTACTTGGGAGACTGAGATAGAAGGATCACAGATTCAAGGCCAGCCTGAGCAACCTAGTGAGACCCTGTCTCACAAATAAATGAAAGGGCTGGGGATGCAGCTCACTGGTGAGTGCCCGTGGGTTCAATCCCCAGTAACCCCCTGCCCAAAGTATGACTGGGAGTTTTCAGAACTTCATCTGCAGTGCTTGTCTATAAAACTAAGATTCCTAGATCCATCTCTATATTCTGAGACAGTCTCTAGAGACTCTACTGGCTAGGTGATTTATATGATCAGGCAAGCTTGTGAAATGAAGATTTACTTTATGTGCAAATGCCATTGTCCATTAGGTTTCCTGGGAATAAGAAGCAGTTAAGACATTAGCTTTCATGAATTTGTAATCTGGTTATGGAGAAAAGTCACACATAAAAAATATGACTCACTGGTGATGAAGAGAGGTACTCTCCTGTGGTTTAGAATGATGAGGGTTTAGCTGGGTGTGGTGGCACACACCTGTAATCCTAGTACTTGGGAGGCTGAGGCAGGAGGATCATAGGTTGGAAGACAGCCTAATCAAGTAGCCTAAGCAAGTAGTCTCATCAACCAAATGGGACCCTGTTTCAAAATGAAAACAAAATAGGACTGGGGATGCCCCTGGGTTCAATCCCTAGTATAACCAAAAAAAAAAAAAAAAAAAAAGATGAGGGTTTTACATAGACAGGAGCAGGAGAGAACATTCCTTTGCTCTAAAGAGGAAAAAAGACAAGTAGACACCGGGCATGGTGGCGCATGCTTGTAATCCCAGTACTTAGGAGACTGAGATGGGAGGATCCGAGTTCAAGGCCAGTCTCTGCTACTTAGTGAGGCCCTCTGCAACTTAGTGAGACCCTGTTTCAAAATGAAGAATTTAAAAAATAGGACTAGGGGTGTAGCTCGGAGGTAGAATGCCCCTGAGTTCAATCCCTAGTACCGCAAAAAAAAAAAAAAAAAAAAAAAGACAAGTAGAGATGAAATTTTTTTATCCCCTTGTAGCAACTGTTAAAATACTTTTTTTTGCAAAATATTTGTGTGTCAGTGGGAAAACTGTCTGTAATATGCAAACTGAGATTTAATAGGAATAGGAACATTGTGAGATTGTAGAGTACTTTGAGTTCTTTCTGAAATACCATTTCTCTCATGCTTTTTTTTTTTTTTTTTTTTTTTTTTTGGTGGAACTGGAGGATTAGCCTCTTAAGTACTTGGGAACTAGCCTCCCAACTACTCCAACTACTGGGGTTACAAGCGTGGGCCACCACATCCAGCTTTCTCCAATGCTTCTATACTGTTTACAGTTGTGAATTCTTAGGGACCTGAGAACAATATCTAGAACAGATGAGATAAGAGACTGGAGTCAGGGAAGTTTGATGGGTGTTTTGTACTGTAGTTTGAGTGTGGATGACAGTGATTGACTTAGTAGGGGTAACTGTAAAAGAAAGGTTTGGGGTTTTTTTTTTTTTTTTTTTGGTGGTGGTGGTACTGGGGGTTAAACTCAGGGGGCATTCTACCTCTGAGCTACACCTCCAGTCTTTTTTTTTTTTTTTTAATTTTA